>VYZS01052378.1:2768-51932 GCA_013400695.1 Neodrepanis coruscans | reverse complement strand
AAAACAGAAAGAATTTTTTTCCTAATTTTTTCCGCTATTAGAATTCAGCTTCCCTCTCTTTTGCAGAAACCATAGAAAAATGGCTTTTTCTCAGCTTCACATTCACCATGGCAGATCCTCAGTCTCATAGTGAGGCATGCAAAGCCTCATAGTGAGAACACAGAAAAAGACAACTACGGATATTTCAAAGGCGAAGGGGGAAAAAGCCAGGCCAAACATAGCTACTTTAATGACTGATTCTGACCTCTAACCATAATGGATTTTGAATACTAATAAGGGTGAAGCTGAGCAACGCACACAGCTGAAGAAAAAAGTATCACGTGACCATTCTTATGCAGTCTACGTACACATACCCATATGCACACAGACAAATATATTTAGAGAAAACATTAATGTGAACTGGGTTTCATTAGTATTCTAAGACATCTTGAGCCAAATTGTCACGAAGTTAGAAAAATAAAAGCAACCACAATGCTGCAAGTCTGTAAGAAAACAGAACCAATCCAGTAAAACACCAAACTTTGATGTATTTAAGTGCTTTGATGAATGAAGGTGGAAGAAAACGTTTAAGAAGCTTTCAGCTTTATTCTGCTACTTTTAAATGTTACACTTACAACTGACTGGCATGTGAAACACCAGATCCTTATTCACACATAATATTATAAGTGGCCTGGCAAAACACAAATAAAAGTAATTAAATGCTATATCTAATTTATTTAGTCACATATTGCAAGCTAAATGAAAGAACACATCTAGTGTATGAACTTGTACATGAAAAGTCATCTCTCTGTAACAGAACTTTTTTTAACTTCCTGAGCTGGACCCAGCTGCTTTTCATACATCTATAACAAACTTTGTGCCAAATGAACTGCTTATATATTTTTCTAAACAAGCCCTACTTTACTTTTTCCAATCAGTCCAGACAGATGGCAAGTAAAGAAAACACTTTAGTGTCAATCTGGTGGAGACCGTCACTGAAGTGCTTTTGCCAAGAAAAAACAGACTAAACATTAATGAGGCCAAATAGAGAAGCTTGTTTTACAGGCTGGAGGTACTAGATTTCTCTGGACTTACAGAAATTCAATAGTAGCTTTAAAGTGCTTGCAAGGAAACACTTCTCCACTTTCCTGCAGCACGTAGCAACCGTATTCTAATTGGGGTAGCAATGTTCAGTCCACACCAGCAAGAATGGGTATTAAATTTCTAAAAACATTGGCAGGGAAGTGTTTATTTTCTTTTTTTTTTCCTTGGTGTACACAAAAGTTTTGGCACCCTTGTAATGAGTATATTTTCCACTACAAAGAATGAACTTTGTGGAATTTGCCTATGATGTTACAAAGTAAGCCACTTCTATTGAAAGAGTTTACTATTCAGTTTTTGAACATTATCTGAAATAATGCCACATCAGTACACATGTATTGACTCCAGCCTAATATCCCTTGTACCTGCTTTTATGCATGCATCTAATGATGCCAAGAAAAAGGAAAGAAGATTAGGGAAGATGCAAAATAAAAATTCTCTTTGACAAGTTGTTAGATTTTTGCCTATAAGACATTGTTCAAGTTTGAATTATGTAGTATGCCTTGCACCTGAGATGCAATTCCCTCTAAGTACAGCCATTTCATTATTTATCACTTGCTAAGACCTGACCAAATACAATAATCACTGAACCAAAATTAGTCTGAGTGTAGCATAAAAATCTGTGATTGCCTCAGGAGGTTTCAGTCAGGTTGGTTAGATCTTTGGCATCCAAGCTTCCTTGATAACAGGAGTATCAGTTAAGCAAGAAGTACAGTGTATAAAACAGGTTTTAAAACAGCCACATGCACTTTAAAACTTTATCACAAAACTGTCAGCAGTTATCTATCTTAAACTCGGGGCTTTTTGTAAAAAACAATTTATTAAGACACTCAGATACAGTTTTTATTGATAAGTTTGAGATTCTCTTCCCTATGAAGGGAAAAGTCTGCTTGATAATTCATAGTTCTGTTTTTAAGGCATCTAAACTCCATGAGAAAAGAGAGAGCACAAAGGGTCCATGCACTATTCACATGACCATGGCCTTCTTCAGTAACTGGCAGTTATTATTGTCAGGAAAGACAAATAGAGTATTTTGAATTATCAAGGTAGAATTGCATTGAGGAGCTTCCAATGGTCAGAAAGATCCAAAGAAAAAACAGGCTCACTATGTTATATTTCTCACAGCTTTCAGCTTTCATTCTTCAGCACTTCTTTTGTATAGCTCTTTCCTCATCTTGTCTTTCCTAATATAATGGCTTGTAAGCTCTTTCCAACAAGACCTAGCCATATTAGGATGAGTTGCCAGGTTCCATTTTCTTTCTTGTACAACTTAAGCAGTGGTCCAGATTTCAAGGAGGACATTATGTTGGACTGGAAATATCTGGACACCCAAACTGCTATGTGGTGAGCACTGTGGAGACTGTGGCAACATTTGGTGGAAGGATAGTTCTTCAGAAAAATCCTACCCTATTAATACCAAAAATTATTTTTAAGTCTAAAGAACCATGAATAGATTGAATTATTTGCCCTGTCTAGCTCATTATGGTGTTGGTTTGCCTTATTTCTCCACAAGAGTAATTAGTTTAGCAGTGAACTCACCAGACACTGTAATTTCATGCCAAAGCAGATACAAGTCTAAAGAAAAGGATCTGAAGGCACAGATATAGATAAATAATCAGGGATCAGTTTCAAAGATATATCCAGAAGACAAAGCTTCAGAAGATGCTGTTAACTAGATTGCTTTGTGGTAAGGACATTCAGTAAACAGATTATCTCTAATAAGCTTATCCTAAGGAATTGATGCTGTGATAAGACAGTTTTCAAAGGCAATGAATTATAGACATACAGTCATAGGCAGGGAGCAGAGCAAACTTTCCCTTCTCCCACAGTGTTCCTCAGTGGTCCCTGCACAGGCTGTAACTGCTGATGAACAAAGACACACAGGTTGGTGCGCCAGGTAAGTCATTCTGGTAAAAACCAATCACATAAAGCATTAGAAAACTGTCAAAATGGGACAAAAAACTCACTGCCCTCAAAGTTACCTGTAGAGTTTTCAGCACTTTCACTGAGACATGGAAAAAGAAATCCAGTGAAAACTTTGTCAGAGAGCAGAAGTGTTGTCCTGCAGGTATTTCAGTCTGGCACAGTGACATAATGGTTTCATCAACAAACACTCAGACATAATAAACACATAATAATGGCAATAACTGCAAAACTCATCCATGAATAGCAATATGATTTTCCTTTCATTAAAATTTGAAAAATCAAGAGAATTACATGATCAGGAGTAAAGGTGCAAAAATGACATGAACAGAAGTTGCCAAAAAGGCCAATTCATTCAAATCTATGGTATTTACAACCTTTTTTTTTTTCTTTATTAAGACTCACGTAAGTCATGATCCAGCTTCTAATTTTCATAATGGAAGAGGTCACACTATTTCTGTGGTTCCCAAGTGTTCAGTTCACAGAGAAGTTCCTGAACATACTGAATTTGAATTCTGAATACAGAAAGCATCATCCAATTTGTTAAAAATGTTTCTATGGCTGCAATAACAAAGTCAGCATTGATACAACATCATTTGCTGCAAGCTATAAGGAAATCATTCCATCACTTCCAGGACATGCCAACCCATACTTGATTTATGAAAAGGTCAGACACCAAAGAAAATCTCAAACCAGAGAAAAACATGTGAAATAATCAGAAGGATGTCCAGCTAATAAAGGAAGATTACAAATGCTGGAAGAAGACAGGCACAATAAAGAAAGGAGGCTGGTAAACAGAAGGATTTGGGAAAGTTGAGGCAATTAACCATTAAGAAGTAAATTCTTGAATCATGTTACAAATCAGCATGTCCTACCAAATCTAAGGAGGAATGTGCCAATTAGCAGAGCAAACATTCCAATTTTGAGAATATCTGCCTGTAATGGTGAATCTTGGAAAGCTAAACCACCAGGTTCAAGCTGTGCATTCAGACAGCGATACCAGAGCTCCAGCCAGTTTTCAGGGTATCTTTCAGAGTCTGATTAGGCACACAGCTCCAATGATGGCTGAGAGACTTACTGTCATGCAAAGTGGCGAAAAACAGCTTAGTGTTTCCATAAGCTTTCATTATGTATTTTTCCACCCTCCAGAAAAAGCATGTTTGTTAAACACAAACCATGTAACCTTGTTGTCATGGATAATGCATTAATTATACAGTTCTACAATTAGCAGCTTCAACTTAAAAATAAAAAAAAAAAGTTCACAGGTTTGCAGGCTGTCACAAGAAAAATCCACAAAGTGTTTCTTTCTGTTTACTTAATTTGCTTGTGAAGTTACTGTGGAAAGAGAAAAATAATGATGCATAGAAAAAATCCTCCTGAGAATCCAGTCATTGATTAAAAAAATGTTAATTAAGAATGCCTTCAGAATGATATCTAATTTGCCATACAGGGAAAAAAGCATCTAAGAGAGAATTAAAGGCAAGTCCCATGATATAGATCCTTTGGTTTGGATTAAACTGCTAAAAGCTCCAGACTTTAAACACTGCAGAAAAAAAAAAAAAAACATACCCTACATATACCGGAGGGAGTATTAGCATCGTAGGGGAAAAAAACTCTATACAATGTGATAGCTTATAATTGCAAAAACAGTGGAAATAAAAAGTTTAATAAATTACTTTTCTTTCAATGTTTTTACCTTTAAGAGTTCTCTCCATTTTGGCTAAGCATTTCTTTAAACTTCAGCTGCAGTACGACAAATCTTCATTCTGCAAGCTTTACTGTCTGGCAAGTTGTTGGAGAATGAAATTTTGTTCTATAAATTAACAAACTCAAAACCTGCATATATAAAAAAGTACAACCCCTGCCCTCGGTAATTTTAATCCCATAGCTGGTAGGTCAGACCTAATTGTTTCCATCAAACTCTTTATCTTGAGCAAACTTGTGACAATATGAACCTCCTTCCCCATAATGGGAATATATCACTAAAGACTATCAAGATCCATGAGCTGATGGATTACCCAGAGTGTAAGGAAAGGAACATGCTGACACACATAGGGTGTAGATTAAGGTTTGTGAGTGCATATAAAGGATCCATATAGGCAGATAAGTACAAGCTGAGAGTGTTTGAATAGAATTCCACTGCTCTCCCAAATCTTACATTAACGCAGTACTGTAACAAGAAGATTAATAGCCTCCTGCACACACTGGTTACCACACAACACATCATGCTGACAATCCATACACATTGCACAAGCAAAAAAGGAAATGGCTGATGTAGAAAACATTCCGAGGGTTTCATATTTGTGGAGTTTCTCTTTTGCATTAAGCAATTCCTTTATTTCAGTAATTCACAAAGAGGTTAGATATGCATCCTGAAAGGGCAGACTCAGCCAAAACAAAATGCTCAAGTGAGCATCTTTATTTAGCATCATAAATATAAAAACATTTCCAACCGTGCCAGCATATGCTCAGTATCAAGTAGAAATGTGCCCCAGATTTTTTTTTCTTCCTAAAAAGTGGGCAATATAGCCACAGAGGGGGCTGACCAAAGAAACTATGCATATATTTCCTCAACAGGGGTTTCTGTGGAAATCCTATCAGCAACTGTGTCTGGTTTCTCACAGTGATTCATCACCATGCTGGCTCAGGAGGCCAGAATGATGTAAACTAAGCTGGAACTTTCAAGAAAGCATAAGGAGCATTGGCACAAATATCTCAAAGATAATACATTGGCTAACTCATTTAGACTTCTCCAAAATCCCCATCTTTCATTCTTTAAGCACAGGTAAACATTGCCTGTACACTTTAGGACTGGGTATTTTAAAGTAAGTAAGTATTTCTTCATGATTTAAACATATGCACAGAAAACAAATCTTAAAACTCCTTCTTAATTCTGTATTAGTTCTTTTTTTTTAATTAATTCAGATGTCTAAGAACAGCATAAAACTAATAAATCTCTTTATAGGATAAAGAGATTCAAATGTATGTAAATGTATATATACATATTTACACAAATACAGTTGAGGTTGAATAGATGTGATCCAGCAGAATGAATAGGAAATGAAATATGGTTGCCAGCTTTCCCTAATGTAGTAGTTCCCAATGGCACAGGAAAAACATGAACTAGTGCCATTTTCTCCAAATTGTGAGCATTGTTTATGGTGATATGACCCTGAAAACTGTCTTTTTGCAGTGCCAGGACACCCATTGCACAGATATCAGTACCAAGCTCGTTCTTAATGCCTCACTTTTCTGACCCATCTCACCTTATCTAGTAGAGCTGATTGCTAAAGAGAGATGGGGCAGACCTGTAAGTGCTGGGGGCCTGGAAGGGGCAGCAGTAGCCCCAGTGTGCCACTGGTTCCACCTGCTCCACAGCCCAAAGGAGGCAGATCTGAGGCAGCTGCGTCAAGGGTCCTGACCGGCTTTGAAATGTGTGTTGTCTTAAAGTCTTCCACAGTTCCACAAAGGGAAGGAAAACACAAGGATTTGTTTGGAGTTTTATGTTATTGAAGGAGTTGTTTTTCATTTAGAAGAAAAATGAAATATTATTTTTTTAGTGGTGTGTTTTTACATTGTTACAGTGTTGCTTATTAAGTTCATTTTTTTGGTTGCTTTCCCACAGCCAGGAGGACAAGGGACTACACCAGCTAAGGGTATAACAGGAATCACAAAGGGTGGATCACGTCTTACATGATATCATGCTAGCATAAGAAAAATCTACTTCAGAAATTTCTCTGATGTTTCAGGGAAGACACCACTCCTCTGTGAAAATCCCACACACACCCGCCACAGGCTTACTTGCTGACACCCCTCACATCACCAGCAGCTTTGTTTTGTTTCCTTTCTTCATCCCATTCCTTTACTTTTCCTTTTCAGATGTGCCATGTAGAGGACCCTTTCTTTACCACTCTTATCATGCTTCTAAAACTCTTCTGAATTCAATCATTCTGGAGTCAAAATTATTCAAATATAGTCTTTTATTGTATTTCTAAACTGGTTACATAAACAGCAAATAAAAACCATTACCTCTAAGTTTCATTGCTCTTCGGAGTACACCACACAATATAGCTCACCTCAAACACACATCAGAGATCTTCTCCAAGGATTGTTCCATGACTGTTGAAACTCATGTGCCAATAAACAAAATAAAGAAAATGCCAAACCACTTGCTGCTTAGATTTTTAAATTAAAAACCATTATTAAAAGGAGGACATATATTTGTAACCCCTGTTCTCACCATTTCCCTGCTTACCTTCTCCCAAACCTCAGCAAATTTTTCACAAGCAAAAAAAGCAGCGACACTAATTATGTGAACGTGAACACACTGAGTCAGCAAAACATAGTGCAAAACTTCTTTCTTCTCCGTGTTTAGAATCAAACAAAAGGAGGCATGTGTCCTTTCCAAAGGACATCTGTTAGCAGTAAACAAAGCTCTTCATATTAAACAAAGCTACTAAAGAGCAGAAGAGGTAACTATTTACATACCTCTTAGTTAAGCTAAGAGGTAGAAGTGTGAGGCAAAAAGATGCCATTCCCCCTTTCCCAGCAACAGATCCTCCTCTTCCTGCCCTTTGATAGCCAGGCCCATGGGTCTCTGCTGCTGGCTCTGTTGTAACACACAGGAAGATCACAGGGCAGACAGTCCTTTCAGATGAAAGAAGGTCACTGCATGTGACTTTTCAAAAGTCACATGCACATACAGGACATCTGCCCTGCCCCTGAGTAGTCTGTCCACAGTGCGAGGACTGGCTAATGGGACTCAGTTTTGCCTACTGTATTTGAACATGACCACTCACTGTAGCCATGGCACAGCCTGGCCATCTCAGCCATCTGGGCCAAACTCCTCAGACTCTGGGAGCAACAAGGCAATGGTGCCTCCCAAAGGGGCAGCAGCAGCAGCAGCAGCAGCATCTCATTTTCTTTGCTGGGATAACCATGGCTTTACAAGATTTTATCTTGTGTTACAAAACAGCCTCAGAGATGGTAGGCTGCCTGGGCACATTGTGAACTCTTGAATTTATTCTTGCTGTTAGAAAGCATAGGGTCATCAGTCAGCACATACAAAAAGTAAGGGACATTTGAGAAAAAGGAAACTATGAGACTGTTTTCTGAAACTGGACCAGTTGTAAATTCCTTAAACTGCTTTTGCCAAAGAAGCCAACAGCTTTGCTTGGCCCTCAACACACAGGCATGCTCAGTGGCAAAGAGAAGCTGCTTTTAATCACGCGAATCCAGAGCTTTACTGCCCCATGAGAAACAACACCGAATGATTTTCAAACCCATGAAAGAAAATTGGGGCAGTAGCCACATTCCTGGACAAGTCCCACCAAGAATTCCAGCAAATGAGAAATTAAATAAAGCATTAAGGAACTGAAATTAAATTGAAGAGTTGAAATTAAAAAAAATAAAACAAACTTCTAAATCAAAAAGTGCAATAGACCGCAGATTTTTTTCAAAATCCTCCAAAAATGTTTTGCTGAAAGCTTTGCCAAAATTACTTGGTGCCAACAAATATGTATTTTGAGGGAAAAGCAGAACAACCAAAAGCAGGCTCCTGCAATGCACAGATGATAACTTCCTTCTCCAAGTGACAAAGGAATCAAAAATAAGAAGAGGTGCCATGCTTGTTCTTACCAAGGAGGGAATTGTGGACAATGTGAAGCTCAAGGGCAGCCTGGGCTGCAATGACCATGAAATGGTGGAGTTCAGGATCCCTGGGACATCGAAGAGGGCACACAAGGTCCCTATCCTGGGCCTCTGGAGAGCAAATTTTGGCCTCTTCAGAGAACTGCTTGGCAAGAGTCCCATGGAATAAGACACTGGAGGGAAGAGAGGCCCAAGAAAGCTGTTTAATATTTAAGGAGCTCTTCCTCCAAGCTAAGGAGAGATGCATCCCAAAAAAGATAAAGTCAGACAAAAATGCTAAGAGGTCTTGGTGAATGACCAAGGAGCTCTTGAACAAAATCAAAAGAAAAAAGGAAGGGTGGAATCAGAGACAGGTAGATTCGGAGGAATACAGAGAAATTGTCCAAGCAGTCAGGGACTTTTAAAAAATATCACACTTAATAAATTCTTCTTGTGAGCTCCAAAGTACCAGAAAGCCATCATCAAGATTACACCAGAAATGTAGTTTAGAATCACATGGAAGATTAATATTTATTGTGAATACTATTTTGACAAAAACATCTTTCCATATTTTCTATTCCCTTTTACAGTCCCCTAGTACATGTCCTGACAGTCTTTGGGGCTCCAGCATTTACCACTATGACAGTTTATAGCTCTCTGTTTAGACTGCAAATACAATTTTGTTGATACTGCATGAGCTGCATTTTAAGACTACAGATTTCTGGGTACTGGCACATATTTAATCACATGTTAAAACAGACAGTTGCATGCTCCCATCTGTGCCACAGAAGACTCTAATCTTTGTTGGGTAGGTAACAGTTTTATCTGACAAATATTTTTAGAACATAGCAGCTGAGCTACCATTTATTACCATTTCCCAAGAGGGATTTGACCTTAGGACCTCATGACATTCTGCAGCAGGTACTATTTCCACGGATCATGTGAACAGTGTAAAAGAACAGACTTTTCTAAGAGAAATTTACATTCTAATGTCTCCAAATCATAGGAATGCTATTGGAAAATACATTTGTCAATTCTAAATCAGTGTATTTAAAATGCTAGTGAATATTATAATGTTATATGTTTTCATTTAGTTTAAAGCATAAGCACACATCACAATTTCCAAGGAATAGAAAAGCATCCAAGGAATAGAAAAAGCCAGCACTAAAGTCAAGTATACTACTGATGGAGTAAGAAAAGTGGGAAGCAGGAACACACCAGCCTTGACTTTTAGTGGAGTTTTTATCACTGCAGTATCAATGACCTTGATGACAGAGAAGACCAGTACTGAGGTGTTACTATATACACAAGAATCCCAGATTCAATTTACTGTAGGACACAAGTTACTTTTATGGAAAAATCCAACATTTAAGCTCTCTGCCTCAGTTTCCTCAGATGTAAAACTGTCATAATAAGTACTTAATTTCTTGTTTATCTCTTGAAGGTGTTCAGTACTGGCAAAAAAAGTCATGAGTTTTAGCAAAGAAAAAGTATCCAATTCCTCTCTCCCTCACAGATAGTTTACCCAGTTCTGATCCTCACTCTTTTGTCTTCTTACTTATCATTGAAATTCCTCCAGATTACATTTTAGAACAATTTATATTTCAACTGGACATTATAGATATTCTATTACTGTCACCCAGTGACTAATAATGTCTTGTACTGGAGTTCTAGTGTTAGTATGGCATTTTCTGAAGTAATATATAACTGCTTTTCAGATGTAAGCTGCCCACCTCCTGCTCATCTTAGGCCAGAACTTGTAGTTCTTGGACAGAACTCCTACTGGAAGATCTTATATTTCCTATATATGTCAGTTGGTTGATACCAACTGCTGTGTTGGGAATTAATAGTGCACTGAGTCTGCTGGGCCTAAACTCTTCTTCACTGAGCAATCTAAGGCTGTACTGGGTATGACAGAAGGTTCTTTTCTGCAATTTCCAGTAATTCCTAAGTCCATCTGGACCACAATTATATCATGAATTGTCACTTTTGGGGTTTGTTTTGTTTCTTTGTGATCTATAGTTATTGTCTTAGTAAGAACAAACTGGTACAAATAATAAAGTCAGTGAAAATATCAATAAAAATATGACTCAAATATTAGCCCTTGCTTTCTTTTTATTTCTTTGTAAAGAAAAAAAAAATCAGCTTCAGCCAGAGATGGCCACTCAGAACATTATTAAATAATATCAGCTAACCCAATTACTTCTTGTTCATGTAGCACTTGTTCCTTGTTTTTGAGGGAGGGACAACAGGGTATAATTTTTGCATTGCATATAAATATTCTCTAAACAATGGTAGAAGCTTGGGAGTCACCTTTCATTCCTGATAAATTCAAAATGCAGCATAACAGCTGATTGACTAGATCAACAAGCCTGTTTTCCAGAGATACAATTAAACGGTGTTGAAAAATCACATCTGCAGGAATTACTAGGTACTTTTGACTTTTGGGTTCTTGAGTTTGATCCAAAGCCTATGGCAGGCAGTGCAAAGACTGTGCTTGACTTCCATAACATTTACACTAGGCTCTTCAGGAAGTGTATGAACAAGAATTCAGGAACCCAAATTTAAACATCCCTGCTTTTTAAAGCCTTGGACTATATCTTTCCCTCAATTCATTTTGCTTTGCTTACAGAGCTGGTGTGAAAACCTTATGGCATGTCTATACTATACAATGCAGAAATCCCTGCACCAGCTGGTGTGAGTATCCAGCATAGCACCATGCTGAGCCATTAGCTTGGGTCCTGGGAGCAGTACAGATATATTAGTATGGCTTTCCGCCCAGGCTAATGAGCTCAAGCTAGCTCTGCATTAGACTGCTTTGATCCAGAGCTAACTCCTCTGCAGCTCTGTACACTGCATAGAGCAAACTTGCCTCTGCACTGCTGAATGTTATCTGTTCCATATATCACAATCTTGCTCCTGCAGACCCACTGCTAAACGCCATTTCTTTGTCTGAATTCTAAATACTCCAGTATGCAAAAGTCTGTTGTTAAACTGAAACTTATTTATCTATCCACACATTGCAATCTACAGATAAACAGAGCACCTGCATCTCTCCACATTTCCTATTCAATACTGACTACATCACATGCCTATATTGTGACTGAAACAGAGTTCTAAATGAATCCCAGTAATCATCACTTATCTCTTGCCTTTAGTTTTTTGTGGAGAGAGAAGAATTCTGCATTTTAGTTTCATCACCAGGTCCAAATGCTGCTTCTTAAACCAAAACTTGCCTACTCCCTCTCTGTTGGCAGAAGCTTGTCTCTTGAACAGAAGAGAGTTGATCACTGAAATAGAAAAAATGTCATTGGCAAGACAAGTTGACTGACAGCCATTGCAATTAACTAGAAGATTTCAATTGTAATTTATTTCTGTGTCATGGGCAACAGTAATTATTAGAGGGACCTGCACATATATGTACATAACTGTATTTGTTACTTAGCAGTTAGACCATGTCATCACTCTTGAGATTTCTTTCTTCCTGCTTACCTATTCCAAACAACCAAACATATGTCTTTGATCTGCCTGAAAGGATAAGTGTCTTACCCAGGGTTTGAGCACATGAATAGCTAAGTACAGCTCCTGACACAGCAGAAAGCATTTGCACACACCTAAGACAAAGGCTAAATACTGAAATGCAACAATCAGAATAAAAAACACTAAATGGAGCAAACCTGTAATTACCAACAGGAGCAACATCCTTCCCTCATCAATCCTCAGGCATGTTTATATTAAGCCATAAAGGGTTAGACAATTCTGGAGGGATAGTCTTTCAGGGGTTTTTGTTTAATGCTTTGGAGCTAAATCATGCTTTCCTTTCCCAGGGGTGCACAAGACAAAGAAGAGGACAGATGGAGCCCTCTTCCCCTCCCCACCACACCTGGGCAGGGGCCAGCCCCAGCGCAGTGCCCAGGGGAGCGTATGGAGCCCTGGCAGCCCGGCCGCAGCCCTGGGAGCGCTCCCAGCCAGGCCACGGGGCTCGTGTCAGCTCCCACTCACCCATAGACGGGAACGGCAGTAGGAGAAAACATTCCCTATGTTGTACAGCCATGCTCAGGGTACCTCCACCCTCGCTGCAACGCTTAATACACTCAAGGGCCACAGTGCATCCCCTTTGAAGCACTGACATCCTTCCATATTACACGCAGCCGTTATCTCGCTAAATCTCCAGAGCCAGTCCTGCCTCCAAGCACAAACATAGAGCCATGGCAGAGCCAGAGGGAGAGTGCCAAAGCAGGACAATGCGCCTGAGCTCCCGAAGCAGCAGCGGCTGCTGCCTGCCTTGCTACCCAGGGATGGGGTTGCAGGTTCCCAGCAGGTCACTTCAGAACGGACGGCCAGCAGCTGGAAGGACTTCAGAGGCATACCCTGTGAGAGAGGGACGGCACTTGTAAGGGAAATACATGAGACAAGCTTCCAGGGCTGCAAAACATCTCCCTGGAGCCCTAATAAACAAACCAATTTAGGTTTGTTCTGATCCATGACGCAGCTGCAGTAGCAGCAGCACACTGCAGGACTCAGGAGAAACAGGGACTCGGCATGGCTGGCACAATATCCATATCCCCAGCATAGCCTTGGCTGCAGCGTCAAAGGTGCACTGTAAAGTTCACCGGGCTCCCAGAGTCAGCCCTGCACTCCTAAAAATGATACAGCACATGTGAGGGGACATACATGGCAAGGGACAACGGAGGTAATAGGGTCAAAGCATATTAATGAGGAGACCACCCTGAAACACAGAAACAAGGACCATCCTTGGCAGGAGTGTACAAAACATGGCACTGCCCAGAGCAAGCAGGAACAGCAGTCAGTAGAGCTACATCACATGCCACTTTAAGGCAATACACCTGCTCCCCACACAAAGCCAGACAGACCCTCTGCTTGCTGCAGTGAGTCTGGGGACTCCTGAGGCCATTTAGGACCACCAGAAGCAGTGTGGTCAAAGTACAGATATGATCAGCTCTCAGCGTAAGAAAGCTTTCTTACACCGATCAGCTGCAACTTGACTTAAGAAGAAACCAAAATATGCAGAAAAAGAGAAAAAGCTAGAGAGGGCTGCAATATTTTATGTCATTAATTGTTTTTTCTCCTTTTGTTTTGTTTTCATGGCACATAATGGAGATACTACTTTAAGCCAAAAAGAAAATCTCAGAATCAGTGCTGACTGTCAGAGAATAAAGACACCCTGTAACTCTGCCCTCATTTTAGCATTGATTTCACTAACCATATTATTCTCAGCACAGTAAAGTGCTGAGGCCAAGATACATGGTGCAACTCTTCTTTCTACTGCAGAAGACGCTACAGCTACTCTCCAGATTCTCTTTCTCACAGTACTCTAGGAACACCATATTTTACATCTAAAGCAGAGCAGGGCTAGCATACACTTTTCTTTGTGTGAAAAAACACTGTAACAGTCACTGCAGTGTGTACCAGCAAGAACCAGTACCTCACATCACAGCTATAAAATTCCCACCTGTTCCTCCTGAGCTGCAGCAGAGTGGCCACCCCAGGGCTTGCACAAAGATCCTACTTTGCCTGTTCATATCTCTAGAGAGGATAGGGATGTTCCATAGGTTCTTTCAAGGACACCTAAACCTAAAAGAAAAAACACATTGCAGAAGAACCTGAGCAGGGGCAATAGATCTCCAACTTGACAAAAATTGGAAAGAAAACCCATCTGTATGGCAAATTCCTCAGTCCTCTTCAACTGTACTCAAATATTTTTCTTCACACTACCACAGCATGAATTTCATGTATATGGAGCTCACTACAGGTTTTGTATAGGCATATTAAGCTCCCCCCCTCCCCTTTCTATTTCCTAATACCTATTCACCTTTAACAAAGCATCTGTATAACCCTTATATTCTGCATAGACACTAAGGACAGGAGCCCAGCACAATGCACTGCACCTCTGTGGTATCGTACCCATACAAAAACAACAACACTGATTACATTCCCACACCTGACTCCAAGGCTGCAGAGCTGCTGAAGGTGAGCAAATCCCACCGCTGTCAACCACAGACTCTGATGCTCTGCACTTTTATCTGGATCTGTGCTCACCGAAAAGGTTCTGGCAGAATCAGCTAAAACATCAGCAATTCCAAAGGCTTCCCCCAGCCAGTGGCCAGGCCACTCCCAATGAAAGGAGCTGCTGATGTGTAATTTGCAGAGGAGGAAGCAAACTCAGAAACACAGCATGTTGTGGGGCAGACCTCTGCCCACTCTACCAAATCACATGCCACCTTCATATGCACAACACAAGAGCACATTTGACTGTTAAGAGGTATTTGGGGAAGGAGGCTAACATATGAAAAGGACAAAATTCTGCCCACTCAGCGTTTACTGAGAAGGGCTTTGTCCATTGCTGTGATTATTTGTCAAAATTCAAAATAAATCTGTTTTCTCAGTGTTGGTGGCATCATCACCATTTCCTGCTCCCCCCCCCCCGCCCCTTCCCAAAGACCCTTAATAGCAAAGGTATTTCACAGGCAAACATTTCTCTTCTAAAAGGCAGGGCTCATCTTATTTTAGAATCCAGCGTCTATGCCAAGACTTCACACTGTGCTGAATACATTACAACATCTACCAAAAGTGCAAAATACATTTTAAAAATGGTCAGGCAATACACTGAATAGTTGTGGGTTTTGAACACTTGCCAGTTTTAGTTAGAGGAGGGTTTTTTTATCCTGTGTAACTTACAGGCACATTGAAAAAGATATGTATAAAATGTTCTTGTAATCTACTATATCACATCAAGTAGATTTGCAAATGCTTTTGTTCACTGAAGCACAGTGGAAATACCTCCATATTTCCCTTACCCATCATGTGTTGTCATTCCTTTCCAACAGGAAATACCATATAAAGACATTACCTTTGGCAGTTCCAAACACCAAAGTCTAGAACACAAGAATCTGGTTATTTGGGGAAATAGGATGCTGGGACATCCACCAGGATAAAAGACACTAATTTTTTAATAATTTTAAACCCAGGCTAAGTTAGCCTTTCAAAAAAAAAATGTAGGAATCACAGTGCAAAATCTTAACCTCTGATGAGTCAGAATAATGAATGGCTTCCTTGATAGAATTACTTATCAGTACTGGTTTGCTGAAATACTGCAAACACCAACCAGGCATAGGACTCAGGATTCAGGAATCATCCAGATCTCATAAGAAATCATGGTCTGAACCTTTTCCAGTATTCCAAACTATAATCCTGTTTAGAGTTGCAAATAGGCTGGAATGATTCTTGTCCCATTACATTTTAGTTATGGGCACTTCTGGTGAAAAAGAGCAAAGAGAAAAGTCAGCAAACCAGCAGGCAGACTTTATGAAAGAGACTGAAACAGGATCAGGGTTCTCCCTAAGGAGAGGAAAATAGCTGCAGATGAGTCAAGTAAGAGAGAAATCTAGACAAAAGCAGAAGGCAGCTTAAAAGATTTTTAAAAGCCCAGCAGCAAGAACTACTGGAACCCTGATTTCATTAAGCAGGTCAAAGATAACAGACCAAAGGGTGTGAAACTGGAGCTGGCTGATCATTTTCTAAGTTGTTTTTCAAAAGAATATATTGACTACTTGTAAACCAAAGCTTTTGGAAGGAATAACTAACTTTGTCTGGAACATTTTCTTGGGTACAAGGTGGCATTTCTGATCAGAGAAATTATACCCCAAGAGCAGCCAAGAACCCCATCACTAGGCCACTGCCCTGGAACAGCACTCAAATCTCTACATGAAAGATGAGGAAATCCCAGGCTAACAGTGACCCTTGAATAGTGAGTCTACCTGAACTTACTGAGCTGTCCGTGGATGCACCAGCCCAGAGAGCTTCATTCTAGTGGGCCTATACCCAAACTAAAACTCTACTGCTCTTCTGATGCACCTGGATCATTTTCACAAAACAGACTCACAGCAACCCTGTCTAGTGTTCTCTGCCCCCACCTCTGTGCTGGAACTACCTTGAGTATGTCTGGACCCCAAATCATACCCAAGCAATTTCATGTGTGGGACATATGTCTAGAAACATCAATACATCTTGATAACACTAATGGTTTTGTTTAAATTTTCTCACTTCATTTTGAGATGTAACTAAAATGCAAATTATATTCATATATTCCTTATCCACACAAAATTCACTTAAATCCAAATAAACAAAAGTTATAAAGCTGAAGAAAACATTTTCTCATAACCGAAACAAGAATACCAAGATGAGAATTTACTTCATTTCCTCACTCAACATTTTGTTCAAACTCATATATTCATGTGAACACTTCACAAACACTGATAATACTAACACTGCTCTCCAATGGAAAGATGTCCCATCTGAGCTCTACAAGTCAAAATTCAGTCTGTAGCCATGACATAGATATATTTTTAAATTCTCTGCATATTTTTTTCTCTATGTTTTTCAGTTTCTATTTTGTCTTTCCTTCCAATTGCCCAGAGAGTTCTACTAACAAACCGTATGAAATTCCTGTAAACAGGAGGCAGATACAGTTCATAGCAAAGTTGAGATTGTCTGTTAGTTCCACTCCAAAAACAGTTCCCAGGTGCATGCAAACATCTCATGAAAAACTCAGTATATGTACAAAGAACAAACACCTGTACATTTTTACCTTTCTTACTCAAAAATGCCTGGCTCCCATGGTTCTCCAACAGGTGAAATTCCTGAGGATTCACGTGCCCTGAGCTGATTTCAGGTCTTGGAACAATGACTGCATCAGCGACTTTCTTATGTATTGAAACAAGTACAGTTACTACTTTTGAGAACAGTATTACTCATTCCTGCAACTGTGCATACTAATTATTTACAGCAGCATAATTTACAGCTTGACCATTAGTCAGCTGTTAAATTATGCCTTGTGATAAAATAAGGTTTAGATCTGATTCTTGAACAAATATAATCAAACTTGCAAAAAGTGAAAGCAGATGGGAAGTTCTATTGCAAAATTGCTGCAGAAACAAAAAAGGAATAAAAAAATCAATGGCGTAATATTGATGAAAATAAAAATCAGATGGAATGAGATAATGTGCAAATCATTTGGTGAAAAATATATCTCCAAATGTGATTTAAGAGACATTTCAGTGCCATGGTTACACATTTAATTTTCAAAACCATGAAATGTTCCATTATTGTAATAGCTTTGATTGGCTGTGATTCTGCCAGCAAAACTACTACAGTATTGTTATAATGATAAATTTTGCTGCAAGAAAGGGCTATTATATAACAATGACTCTTTCAGATATTTATAGAAAGAGTTTTTATTTATTTATTTTAAGAGGCTATAATGAGAAAGGCTGGATTGAAAACAAAGAAAGAAAGAAAATTGGGGCCAATCAACATAATGTTCTCAATTAGCCTAAGTTTTTCATATTTTAAATTTTTTTCAGGGCTTCAGAAAAACACAGAAAGAATCTACAGCTTTTACTGGGTTTTTTTGAGATGTGTGTTTTCACCTCTCTGTTATTCACTGACTTCTTTCTCCCTTCCTTTCTGCTTCCTCTCCACTGTCACTCTCCTATTTCCACTTTCCAGCTACATGATAGTTTGGAAGTGAAAATATATTTTCCTGGGGTTTTTTTCCATGACTGTTCAGATAGGATAACAACTATCCAGAAACAAACTATAAATATATTAATATTAATATTTAGCTAACTCCCCATCCGTGTAGATAAACATTATATAAATGTGTCTGAGGAAAAACTAATGTCAAAAGTCAGGAAATACCACATAATCCCACTGTAACAGGCCTCAGAAAGAATATCAAAAAAATATAATAGTACTTATGAAATATAATAATAATTTAATGTAGAGACTAATTTTCATTTCAATTTCACAAGTGTTGTGGGAAATGCCTTTCATCACCACTTCTGAAACCTGAGAGCAAAACCACCACTTTGTCCTAGGAAGTTCAAGTGTAAATTTGCAAAATGAATCTTCTTTTGTCCTTTGGGGGTAAACTAGATTAGCAGACAAAAGCAGCAGAAATAGAAATATGGCTACAAGCACATTCAGCAACAAATAAAGGCAACAAACAGGAAGGTTGTTGCAAGGCATGTTGCAAGAAATAGCATGGTGAAATTATATCTTCTTTTCTTTTTCAATATGATCAAAAAAGTTCAGAATTAGAATCAACTAGTGAATAAGTTAATGGATTTGTGACAAGCCCAGAGAACAGGCTTTATTGTGTTAAGTTCTCCATTAATCTGATGGTATTTTCTATCCTCCAAGAATGTCCAATATCCAAAGAAGACTCTAGCTGGCCCAGGATAGCCCTAATGCAATGGCAGAAGTCAGACTTTAACCCACTAACTATTAGTGCTCTTCCTGAAGAGGACAGAAAAAGAAAAAGCAAGCACATCCTCACAGCTTTTACTGGTTTTTGCAGATTGCAAGGCATGTTTTAAGACACAGCTGAGCATACAAAGCACAGAATAATTGGTGAAAGTCATAAACTTGTTCTATAGACTTGTGTCTATGTAAGTTTTCTCCTGCAACTCTCCTATTGTGTGGTGGCAGGTAAAGGCGGCAACTGGTAAAAGATCCTGCCAGAGCAGCAGTTCAAGAGATCCTCACCACAGGACCCTGTGTCTCAGTGTAAAAACACCCAGCACAGCCCAGGAGGTCAGGGAGTCCTGCTGATGTTTTTTCGAAGCTTCTGAGCCATCAAAATGCCACCAAATGGTTGGAGGCACAAGTTCTTTTTAGCAGCAATCCACTTTTCAAAGGGCTCTCACTCCCAGACTGTGGCATGTTCAGGTTTGTGTAACTGGGGGGGTGCATATATGTCAAGTCCAAGGAAGAGCTCTCTCATCAGACACATTTCCAGGCACACCTTAGGCCATTCAGGCACACTTTTATGGTTCCCACCAGGTATTCTGCACAGCTAGAGTCTTGTAAACAAAGTCCTTGCATTCACAAGTGGATGAGCATGGAAATTGTGCCATTAATGGCTCTGCACAGACATTCAACTACCTCAATAACAACATACTACCATTTTTTCATCCCACAAATGGAAACAGATATGCATCCCACCTATGCATTGTAGTCACAACCTACTTGGATGAAGTAGTTACTTAAATTCCTCATGGAACATCTCGTACTACTACTGCACACAGAGCTGACTCAACATCCCTCTCAGTGCCATGCTCAGCAAGGCAATACCGTGGGACCTTGGAGGATGATGGTGTTCTGCACTGGAGGCTTTAAGAGTAACATGATTCAGAATTAGTGACTCCAAAAGAGCCTCTAGATTCATTCCCATCTGCCCTACTCCCACACCACACTCAATGTGTTTCTTCCCACTCACTAATAACAGCTCTTGCCTCCTACATGCTATCAACACCTGACTGTCTTTTCTCACTCCAAGAGAGTAAGGGCTTATAATGCATTCAAAGCACAATTTTGTCTGACACATTTGTTTCAGCTAATTCTGTTAAGGTTGGTTTTTTCCTTGGTAGAGCTGTTTCTTTTGTAGAAGCAAATAAGTCTGAATGCCTCCTGCCACCACCTGCTATCATCCCATTATTCAATATACAAGGCCAAAGGCTGCTAAAGGTTACACTTAACACAAAGAGATTGCCTTTTCCCACATACACTGAACGTGATGAGGAAATCATGACTAGATAGGTACCTCTCCATTCATCCCTTCTGTACCTATCTGATATGCTGTGGCAAGCAAAAAGCTGAGAACTGATTCCTATGTGGGCGGTTCTACCTTTTCCAGCCTTGCAAACAAAATCCACCGATGCTAGGCAAGGCTTTTTTTTCCCCCTTGAAATATTTCCATCTTCTTCTCTTATGTTTAAGTCTTTATAGTTCTTGTAGCCACCTTGTAGTTCAACAGAGCAGGTTCAAATGAAAAAACAGGATTGAGAGAACACAGTTAACATTCTTCCTAAACATGCTTAACAGGATACAGCTCTGCTCCCAGATGTAGAGCCTGTTTCCTTTCTCAAGTAACATCATTGAGGTGACTGGGAACCCTGGCAAGACACGAGTGAATCTATCTAGACAGAAAGCTTTAATGCTGGTTTAGGACCATAATGAATCAGAAAGTTCTGCCAANAAATAAAAATCTAGCCAGCAACATTTCTACACCAATTCCTCTATTTTTTTAAATGTTCACTTTTCTCTCCTAATGATTAAATTCAGCAAGGAAAAATGAGGGAAGATAGAGAAGCTAGGTTCAAAAAATTTCAGCATATGGAATAAAAGTTTCCAAAAGCTCTAGGCTGACTAACACCGTCATGCTAGAAAAATTGAGAGAAAAATACAGGCCAGTGTGAACTCTAACCTTAATACTACTGCAACTTTATCCACATATTTTACCATGGTTTCCTAAAGAAATGAGGCTCACACAGTCACATAAAGCCAGCTTGTCTGTGTCTGATTATAAATTCCCTCTCCTCCAGTAACTTCTGAAGCCATTGGCCAATTTTAACCAACTTTGCCAGAAAAGCAGAGGTCTGAGAAATAAACACCTCCTATTTCTAATAGGGAGATAAGAGACACTCTCTGAAGAGCAAGGCCTTACTTTGCATTTCCATATGTTCTGGAAGTTTGGGAGCAGTTTTCTGTTATCTGTTTCATTGGATTCTAAAGGGCGGTGACTAGACACAAAGTTGGCAAAGAGAGTAGTTGCAACAGGCACTCACATTGCATTACACACAGGACCTTGGCTATCTCCCCTCAGCTAGACAGACACCAAGGGATAAGAGCAAGAGAGACATCCAGTCTGGTAAGTTGAGCAAAAAAATTGCCAATGATTTCATCAAGTTGGGCACAATGGGCCCTCGGCAATAAATTGAAAATTCCATCTGCCTTCCAAGGCATGTCAGAGCTGCAGAGAGATACTCTTACCTCAAGCTTCCTAAAAGCTGCCCTCATTTGGTTCCATGCTATTCTGCAGCACAAAGTCAGCAAGTGCATTTTCTGAACACGACATCTGTGTTTGCAGGAGAGGGAAGCCAGCACTCTATACACACAGGTGTTCACGTTGTAAAGCATGTGTCCAGAAAGCTGACTGCACAAAAAAAGAAGTGCCCTTTGTGCACTGTTTTGGGAGCTAGGAGCCACATTAACAGCTGCATAACGAGAAGAAAATAAGCAAGAAGATCAAACAGGTCAATTAGATGCAGAATTAAATGGAAAACCTCAGCTCCAAATTTTCTGTAGAACCTAGATCCCAAAGGAGACATGAATTCACCAGTCTTGCTACTTATTTAGAGTTATGCAGGTTTTCCATAAGCAGGATTTTCCAGCTCTCCTATAATCAGTGTACTGCACACTTTAATGAGCCAGTTCTTTCCCATTTGGTTAATAGGCTCACTACTTATTAGAAATTCCAGGTGTTTGCAACTATGATCAGCTGATCTTATCCCTGCAGAGTTTTATCAGGTGCAAGAATTAAGAGGCTTTACATTCATGTAGACAAGGAAAAAAGGACTACTGAGAAGACAGCACCTTCCATCTCCACCCTCTAGCTACATATACACACACTCACACCTGTGCCAGGCAGCACAGGGGCTCCACTCACCTTGCCTGGGACCAAGGCCTTTGCCCCAGCATGCCCAGCAGAGCCCTGGCAGAGGCAGGAGGAGGAGGGTTGGGCAGGGTTCTGACATGCACCCAGTGTGAGAGGGAGCCTCAGGTGATGGAGGCAGAAGTATTCCCCAGCATGACTTCATTTTCTCCAGGTTCATAATTCCCTACTGACGCTGAAGACTTTCCCAAGGATTCTTTCTATATCTGAGCCTTCTCAGAGGTGGCAGGGGAAGGGAGTGTTCCACCTTCTCATCCTGCTATCCAAGAAGAGCATGTGTCGACCAGCACACCCACCACAGTTATTCTATAAACAACAACTGGTAGCCTTAAACAGTCATGACTGAATATTAAGCTACAAACCATCATGATTTTCTTAAACTGATGCTTAAGGCTCAATGAAACACAAAGCTCTTGATCCTAGACACTATACCAAAACCCAGAATGAGGATGTCCCTGCTTTGGACTCAGGGTTGCTACAATACGTCAATGTTGGACAAGATTTCCTGAAATCTGTTTAACTCCATAGGCATTTTTGGAAGTCTGACTTCTCTGCTCCTTGACTTCTTCAGTCTCACTGCCAAAGCAGGTCCTCATGCCCTCACATTTGAGACACTTCTGCAAAGCTATGACTGTTACACAGTTACACCCAAGCCACACTGTTTAGTAGGCTGATCACAGCAGCATGAAGCCCTATGCAAAGGCTGCAAAACACTAATAACCTGCCTGCTAAATAAATTTAACTGGGTTCATCTTCAAATCTTTGTGGAAAGATTGCTTTCTAGATTTGAGTTAGCTAGCATTTAGGAAGCTCAAATATTTCCACAGCATGCTGCAGTCACATCTGTAATTTCTCCCTTGCTTGCAAAAAAAAAATGCAGAACAGGCCAGCAATTAGGCCACAAACAGTTTTTAATTCAAAGAAAAAAAGTTTAACCATTGAAAATACATGCTGAAGAAGTAATCAACATAAACAGTTGTGTATGCACCTCTTTCTAGTTATATTGTGATTTCTTTCTCCATTCATTTATATGCCTCTCCTAATCCCTCCCACACTGGATACTTTCAGAATACCTTGCTTACAAACTTGCACCTTCATTTACCACATCTGCTTCTGTGTCTCTCTGCTTCCCCATCCAGAAGTCTTCCTCCTCCTTGAGCCACAGCCCTGATCCTGATGTATTACAGAGTACCCAAGCTCTGGGTTTCCCTGTCCTGCTAAGTAAGAGAAAGACTTTGCTACCTGTGGTTCTGCCCTAATTGTCCTCTCATTCAAGAGGGCTCGTCAGGTCATGGTGGCCATTTATAACCAGGATTTGACTTCAGTTAAAATTATGCAAGTCACTAAAGTTTTGCAAAGAAAGCAAAAAAAAATCACCAACACTTCAGCACAGGTTCCAGTGAAAAGGCACAATATTGATGCAGCCCGAGAACAGTGAAAAAAGCTGCTGGTGTCAGCAGTACAGAGGTGGGAAACAGCATCACCCCCAGGACATAGGCCTCCACACTTCTGGCATATTCCCCCAAAGAAAATATGCTATAAAATGTGCTGTAATTCCAGAACTGACACATTGCACCCTTTGTGATCCTTCACCATTTTACTGGCTACCTCATTACAGTGTCACACCAGCTATGTGCCAGCAAGTGCGGTGGAAAGTATCCTTTGACCACTGAGAACTGCTATTCCACACAGACTTCACACCAACACAGACCTTGGCAGAAGCTGCTACTGCAAACTGAGGATAGCATCTCCACAGATAATAGCACAGAAGGGCTACAGGAAGAGCAGCGTGCAGTTTCTGTTTTTGTAATAAATCACAGAATCTTAGAACCATTTAGGTTGGAAAAGACCCTTAAAAACAAGTTTGATTAGATGTTTTATGAAGAGACTTGCTGTATTTTATGCATGCTTTCCCACCCTTCAAGCAAACAGACTCTATGGCCACAGAGAAAAACCCCTGGAAACTGCTATCCATGATCTCTTACCCTTACAAAACAACAACACGTCAGAGCATTCCACAGTTTCTATGTTTACATAAATACAGTTGTACAGTTGATTTACAAAATATCAAACTGAGATGTCCTTGTTTTTAAATGGCAGGATTTCCTTCGCAAGAAACTCTACAATAATCAAGCTTCCAGAGCTTAGAAATGGCAATTCTTCAGCCCATTTTTTAACCTGCCAAGATAGTCTCTCTTCAAATCATCAGGAGGACTGCTGGTCATATCTAGACAATGTTATCTTTTGGGATACTGACCTGTTTTAGTCCTCTAAGTAAGGCTGAATCTTCTACGTGATAAAAAACAATACAAGCCCTTTCTGAATGTGTTGCAAGGCAGACAGGTTTTTCTGAAATTGTTTAGACAATTCTTCCATCCTACGTATCCATACGTATTTTCCTAAGCAAATATTTATTTAGCTGGCTAAAGTATTAGAGATAATTACTATAATTTTATTTAAAGACATAATTTCAATTTCCATTTAAAACCGCCTTATTAGTTCACCATTTAAGACACACTCAGCTGAAGCATCACATCAAATTGCTACTGTGAATGCAAATGTTTTATTCTAAAAATTGCCAAATAACATTGATTTATAATGCAGATACATCAAATAAAGAGTGGAAATTAATAGTTTCAAGCAAAATAGTTTCTTAGCAAAAATAAACTGTTTTATTCCAAAATATAGGTACTGTGGTGTTTGCTCTAATTTTTCACACTTTTTGCATGTATGAAAGGTATTTTTTACATAGTATTTAAAAACATTAATAATGTCTCTTCCACAAATATCAATAACACTTTCTAAGAAAATCAACTTTGTCTCTGAATTTATTCACAGAAGCTGTACAAACCTAGCAGAAACTCTGCTTCAGTATCTGAGTCTCAATAGCTTTTCTAACATTTCCTAGGACACCAACAGTGGGTACTACAGAACTAGAAAGATATTCAGGAGATATTCCAATATAAAAGATGAACATGTTGTAATTGCACTTGATTGAAGGATTCAGGAACAGAAAAGCAAATGAGGAGCAAGTGAAAGAAACTGGTCCCTGTCGCAAACCCAACAAAAGGCCAATTCATTGGACTATTCACAGATCTATTCAGTTAGAGGAAAGAAAATCACAGAAACAAGCATTTTCCAAGGAAGTTTTAAGTCATACAGAAGCCAATGATATGTAGCAGCAAGAAAAGGCTCCAAAACTACAAGAGCAGCTGCCGCTGATTATAGTAACAAGGAATTAATTT
The DNA here is from genome assembly GCA_013400695.1 of Neodrepanis coruscans. Lineage (NCBI taxonomy): Eukaryota > Metazoa > Chordata > Aves > Passeriformes > Philepittidae > Neodrepanis > Neodrepanis coruscans. The sequence continues at coordinate 26,519 of VYZS01052378.1, read as the reverse complement.
AAAATATGAGAGAAGCAGACAAGTTATTTATCTAAGATCTTTTAATTCAGTACCATAAGAAAGAGGAACATGGAGTACTCTGTCAGGAGACATTTAGGTCCATCAAGAAATTTGTTAGTATTTTATATCCAAAGCCTCAGTTTGGAGGACTTCTCTCTTTGGTATTTAGTAAAGTCATGAATACAATACAGTTCAGAACTGTACTGAAAAATCAGTTTACAAAAATCACAACAAGAAAATCTCCTATGTGGTTTAAAAAAGAGATCAACACCTCTACTGCAAGCATGTGCTAAATAGTTAGGTATTAAATGGGGTCTGCTGAGATTGCCAAAGTAGCAATAAAGGAGTTCAGGTCTCCTTTAACCTTCATCTCTCTCAGAGAAATATGAGGCATCTCTTAACATTTGCATTGGGCATGAGGCAGGGATTGCAAACAACAAAATCTAGCCTTGTTGTAAAACTTAGTAAACACCAGCCCTTTTTCCCAGAAAAGCATCATCATAGTTTAGTCTCTATTTTTCTAGTGGTCTATTTTCTCAACGTAAAGCAAGAAAGAGAAATACCAAATTGTCCATGAGGACCAGGACCAGCTGCTTAAAAAAAACCCAGCCAACATTCTAAGAACCAATATATGGTTGAAAAAAAAAAGTGTTTAATCCACCTCCAATTATACTGAAGCACTCAATCTTACTCAAATCTACAGTTGAGCAAAACCCAAGGAAAAGTTCAACCAATTACACTCTGCGGAAATACTTGGTGAGAGTCCCAAGTCCTGAAGTGCCTTAAGATGCTGTATATACAATATGAGCTAAAACCACAGATTAATCTGTTTTTCTAATGTTGAGGCTAAACAACACTTTTCCACGTCAGAAGATCAGCTGAACTGGAGTAAAATCGTGTTCATTCCAGGAAGATGGACTGGATGGTGGAGCCTTTAACGCACGTGAGTCTGAAGCACAGTAACGTGGAAACAGCGCTCTCCTGTCGGTGAAATATTTTTTTCTTAAAAAATGTTCATTACAAGTGTTGATAACACCACCTACATCCCCAGTAAGCTCATTCAGAACTGGTGGAATAGCTGTCCATAAAAAAGGACAAAATCACCCCAAGCAGAAGCAGATGGAACTTGACTGAAATGGTTACAGCATGGATTGCCTCAGGGATTATACATTTGCTCATATAAATCCTACCATAAACATCTGAATGGGTTGTAAAGTTACAGAGGGAACTACATAATTTCATTTCAATCATGCCAATTTCTCCTGCCTCCTTTTGGTTCCTTTCTCTCAAATTTGCCAAATTTAGACATTTTGTAATATCTGTAGAAGACAAACAAGCCTTTTTGGTAAGAAATGTGTTCTTCAAATACCAGTCTCAGTGTCTGAAACTATACAATCCTAAGGCCTTGATCCTACCAAGGACTCCATGCTCTGTGCTTCATGTTACTGCTTCTTAGGGAGCCCTTAAAAATGTCTCCATTGTTTAAAATACCTCTCCTCATATCCCTGTTTCATGCTACTGCTATCTCTACATTCCAGCAGAAAATTGTTCTCTATACTCCTCTGCTAGTAATGTGGACCTGTAACAATTAGCAGTTTTTGCTTGTTTCTGCTCTGCCTCATTTTTCACTCCCCTGTCTGCTGCTGCTTGTAAAGTAGATACCTGTCCAATGCTTAAATCAGTTACTCAAAAATAAATTAAGTGCTATTTTTTAATGGGCATTCATTTGAGGAAAAAAAAATCATTGCATTCTATTATGTTTCATTCGATGCAAAACAAGAGCATTTTAATAAATAATTCATATCAACAGAACACAAAATGTATTGGCCTAATACTTTTAGAAGCATGAGTACAATAAGATAGGATGTAGACACACACACATGTATTTAACTGTATTGTATTTTCAGATTCCCATTATTACAATAGTCCTTATCATCTCTGATATGTGAAAGTTCCTGCCTGCACCAGAATAGAAGGCAGATTTCTTGCTGATGTATCCCTCAGTAAATTAGGTAAGGAAAAGCAGAAAAGAGCATATTAGACACTCCTCACTCTGCAATTTGGTCAGTTATGCAAATACAAGTAACACCAAAAAGTAAAGACTTCAGAAGAATTGTCATCAGCAGTTCTCTTTCTTTTTAATTTACCCTGGAAAAAATGAGGATTCACGGAGACAGATCTGCAGGAGTGGGTCTATATTTGGTATGTATGTCCAAGCAAAGCCTGCAAGTTTCCTTTATGGCTATGGATCCCACACAGTGTCCAAGAGAAAAGGCTGAAATATAAGCAGTCCACAAACAATCTTAACACAGGCAAGGATCCTTGCAATCCACAAAATACAGAAGCATTTTATAGCATTTAAAAATCATAGTGATAAAATGCATTATTTGTTGAAGTATAGGTCAGTCACTGGACACCACTTGAATTCTGATGTTGAGTAACAAGATAAGTAGGGTCCAAAGGCAAAGCAAGTGTGCAGAGAAGAGCATCCATGAATGTGGGCTTGAAAACTGAACAAGTTGTGGGCTCCACAAATTGAACATAGTGCTTTGAAATCCTCAAGATACTGCTGAGGCGTGAAGCACATGCACTCTACTGCCTAAACCCAAAACATAAAATGCACCACTAAACTCATTCCTAGTATTCATTTGGCCAATGACCTCAGTGAGAAGAACGTTAAGTCCCTGTTGAAAATGCAGATTTGCTACAGAAACTCTATAAAAAGTGAATTAAATTGAAAAAAAAAACTGTAAAAATCAAGTGTTTCTTTCATCTGTTCCTGACTTCCTTATTATTTCAGTGTTGGATATAGAAGAGTAAATAAATCTCATTTTATATCTGTGACACAATTCCCAGCTGTGGTTTCCTCAAGTCCCTCCAAAGCAGCTTTTTGGCAACTTAAAATGATTTGGCACAATCATAGTCACAGAAAATATATTTTATTCCTAAAAGGATTATTCAAAGTTTAACTGGCTGTAAGAGCACCACATCCGCTGAAACTTGCAGAAACAGAACCCTGAGAGAACTGATTCTCTTCTGCCTGATGTACACCCATCACACACATTATGGAAATTTCCTCCAGTACCCTCAGTTTGGAAACTGTCATCTTTTTTGCAAAAAACAAAGATCCAGTGATAGGTATTGTGGCACCGTTCATGACTGGAACACTTGTTCATGGGAACCCTAATGAAGCTCTGGTTTTGTCTCACTTAGGCTCAACAGCCATAATTCAGCTCTGAGTTTGGATCTTCCTATGCTGAACCCAAACCACTGCTATGGGGTGAAATCCATTAAAATCCTCCAACAGCTTCCCCGTTAAGACTGTGACACAGAAGTGTTTCCATTTCAGTATCTCCTGAACAAGAATCATTTATTTTTACAGCGTGCCTCCAGCATTTCCCACACATTTACCAGCTCAAGAGAAAATCTTCAACCCCATTCTGAATTTATCATCACAACACCTGCTCTCTGTCAAAGCTCACTGAGGACCCCAAACAAACCATCCTCAATGGGCCTCCAATCACTTTGCAATTTTGTGTTGCTTTTCAGCATGCCAAGCATATCCCAAACAGCATAACCCACAACCAGATGGCCAATACACAGGGGAAGACACCCACAGACTTTAAAAACAAACAAACAAATAAATCAAATTACCAGTATTTAGTGTCTGGTTGTGTTGCAGCATTGAGGCCAGGACCTTCAAAAAAGCGCCTGAGAGCACACTCCCAATGTAGGAACCCACTCCCAACCTAGAGTTTATTTCTGCCAACAGGTTGAGTGGGGGGCAGAGGGGGGAATAAATCTAAAAACCACGTCCTCTCCCCCCTGTTCCACAAATGCATTATTCATAAAAGCTGGGGATTTTTTTTATTACCTGGGGATTTCTTTTTTATTATGTTCAAAGGACTGTTTCAGTGAGCACTCACTCCCCTGCAGGCAAATATGCAGGGTTTTTTTACACAGCAGTATAAATTACAGGGAATATCTAAATAATACCGGCAAAACCTCAACAAAATCAAATAGCCAAAAACATTAGGGACAAATTGCCCTTGCACAATTTATTCCATTGTTTGGTGGAACTCCACAGAGATTGTGGGGCCCCCAATAAAATGCATCTAAATTGATTTATTCTTACTATCACAGAGGAAGTCAATAAACTACTCCTTTGCATAAGTTATACCTACATTAAAAAAAAAAAACACTAAAAAACTGCACAAATGGCTATTTTTCCTTAACTCCTGAGCTTCTACAAAGAGGTGAGCAGCATTAAGATATATAGAGTTATTCCAATAAATCTGATTAGTGAAGACACAGGAACAGCCTGTGTTCACTTGTGTTCACTGAAGGAACAGCCACAGCTTAAAACAGAGAGAGAGAGAAAAAAAACAGTGTTTTTTTCACTCTCAATAGAACATATTTCTGATGCTACCTCTGCTTGTTGTAATCACATTTCCAGTCTGAATCACAAATACTCCAGAAATCTATCTTGCTCTGAAGAGCCAAAATATTTATTTTTATTTGACCTCCTACTAGGTGCATTCATGGGAAAACAAATGGATTCTACTTGGGGCATGTCCATTTGTGCCTGTATCCCAGAAACCTGAAACCAGGCCAGCATTCTTCTGATTGAATAAAGCTGAGTTGTCTGGGTTAAATCTGTTGTCAATATGCCTCGCTTATACAGTGAAATAGTTTCTTGTTAAGCAAGACAGAGATTTACTGTAGGCAAGATACGGACTTGAAATGCATCAGCACGGAAGGGAAGGATAGAAATGTATTCATCCTTCAAGAAACACGGGATAAATGTACTGTATACCTTAGCAGGAAGCTCTTTTTCTATGAATAATCATGATTCTGAGTCAACAGACTTTGCCTACTTAAGCTATCTCTCGCATCAGAATCCAATTATAGCAAAGCCTACAGAAAACAGGTTTGGCACACTTTAATATTTTGGTATTGATCTAATTTACCTCTGGTTTCAATTACAACAGGGAGCATTTTATCAAGAGAGAGACTTTGTTTGTTGGACTCTAAATTGCTTTTTTCCTGATTGTCTCTGATCTCACTATCTGGGTACTTTTTCCACGCTTATTGCTACAGTTTAGAGGTTTCAACCATTTTATGAACTTTTTTACAGGTAAAAAAATCAAATCCAGCTCTTGTAAGTAATAAGGAGTGAACTCAATACATTTAAAAACTGGGCTGGGGTTTCTGTAGCAACCATTCCACAGCGATGCAACTGAATTTGACATCAAAGAACAAATGTATCAAGTCATCCTGACAACTGAAACACTTGCTTTAAGAAGAATGCCTACATATATCTGGAACAAAGACGGATTATCCTCAGTAAAATGAGTATTTATTTTGTAATATATGTATACTGTATCATCCTACTTGAGGCATCTTTTGTCCCATCAATGTGCATAACTGCCACAAAAATTAGCTGAAGTTATCCACAGAAACCGAGAGGAGAATAGACCTTTTTATTTCTTTTTCAGATGTATGGAAGAATTATCTCATTTTCCATTTAATGACATACAGAAGATATATGGAAGTAATTTTCTTTCTTCCTGCTGAATTTGGCTTTAAACTCTGCAGCTTTATGTCTTACATTCATTGCAGGGAATGTCATCTCTACAACCCGAAATAGTTACACAGATTTATAAACTACATCTAAGAAATTACCTCTGGTTAACAATATGCACCTTCCAGCTACCAAACCCAAAATCCTGAAAAGAGCAAAATTTTGCTGCACTGTGCTCTCCCAAAATACAAATCGCATATGTTGATAATCTGGAATGTTTGCTGAATTAAAGGAGGATTATGAAATAATATCAGTGATTAGAATCATACACTGCTGAAGGCAGATAGCTGGAGTGTTGAAATTTCTAGAAAGGAAGCTGTCAAATAGTAGGAAGCAATTTGCAATGATCCATAGCTTTGTGAATAAAATCACAAACCTAGTACTCTGTTAAGCTCCGAGAAGTGATAAAATTTGCATTTAGAGTTTATAATACCAAAATGAAGTCCATTTCATGGGCTGCCACAATTTCTAGAAAAATGTAAGACTTCACAGAGATAAAGGAACATTACAAACTCACTGGAACTGAAACAGAGTTCCTAGTGTTTCTTCAAGCATGAAAAGGCGTGACACTCAGGGTAGACTGCTTTTTCAAACTCCCTGTTGGTATTGCTAGATGTGGGATACAACTGTTCAGCCCTAAAGAGAAACATGCAGCACATCCCCCTCCAGCCAGAACAGCAACAAGAACTGTGCGATTTTTTAGCTCGAGGTAACATATACCTGCAACTTCCCTCCGATATGGAGGAAGAAAAGTGCACCCAAAAATTGCACCTTATGCTCTTGAAACTACTTGTTGGTGACTTTTCCAGGTAGATTTTCAAGCCACTCCCCTACCAGAATAGTCTTAAAACACAAAACAGTATAATTCAATTGCTGTCATTCAAGAAAAAGGGAACCAATACTTATTTTGGAGACACTAGGAACAGCCCAAAGGTCTCGCACAAACTATTCACGTTAGAAGGATCAGCTGAATTTGGGGTGTATGTAAAAAGGAAAAAACCCAGACATTTAGAATACATTTAGGAAGAAGCTCATTTCAAAATAATTCTAGTGCTTTTCAAATGTCATTAAAAAATAAAAATAAAAATTTATTTAGGCTGCAAAATGCCAAAGGCCTTGTCAGCTACACTGGAAAAATGAATATGCACCTGCCCTTAAAGCTATAGTTCTTCCAATATAAATTCCTGCAGTAAAATGTCAGGTGTTCATTAACAAAAAGCTTATGCTAGTAACAGTGGTCATTTATTTGTGCACAACCCAATCCTAACAGGCTTCTGAAGAGAGACACTACTTAATGATTCAATGTTAAGAGTTTTGGCATTCCTGCCTCCTGAACAAAGGAACATCTTTAAATTTGACCCCTAAAGTGAAGAATTCGACCTGCAACATTGAAGGTGCCACGTCAGCACATGCAAGGCTTCACCCAACAAACAGCTATTTCCCTAGAGCAAGAGAGCAGGTACAAGCCACAGTGCAGGGAGGTGGCAAGAGACCACCAAACACGCTGCAGCCAAGATTTCTGACCCCGTTGTTACTATTATCTGCCAGCCCTGGTGGCTGCCTCTTTGGCAACTATGCAACTTCTCAGGGCTGTAGTGAGCCAAGGGGGACACTTCTCCCTAAGTGACATTAGCAGGGGCTGATGAACCCCTCTGGAGCTATCCTGGCCCACATGGAGTTACTCTGGCACCAGGAATATGTCGCTGTGTGTTTTGTGCCTGGTTGAGCCTACGAGCTGAGCTCTGCTCTGCAAGGAAACTCAGGACAGACCTTGCAGGATCCTACAAGGCAGACTCAGAGCTTCCCTAAGCTGGGAGGGGGCATTCCCAGCACTTGGCTGGCTCCATTACAATTGGTGTGGCTGTACATGTACAAGAAAGGGGAGACTTGCCAAGTTTCCCTCGTGTTCACGTTTGCTGCTGCCGTGCCTCAGGTACTGCGGACGGCACGTAATTCGAGCACTTCTGTCCTTATTGGTTTATGTTCCATACCATTTCCTCAACATCGCTGACACCTTGGGCTGCCTGAGATCTGCTTCTTGCACAGACTTTATATCCATAGCACCAACAAGGTGAGGGGCTTTCCTTTATTTCAAAGCAACTCACTCAACACAGCCTCTCCCCCAGCCCCGAGCTGGCTGGTGGCAGGTCCCCAGGCCGGGCTGCGCTGGCCGGAGCCGCACGCCGCCGGAACGGGAAAGCCCTCATCGCTCCCAATTGTTTTCCTGAATGCCTCTGTGAACAAGGGCGAAAGGAAATATCCTCGCCTGGCCGGCGGCCAGCGGCCCGCTCGCTGCAGCGGCCAAGGCAAACACGCTCCTCCGCCGCTCCCGCCTCAGCCGCTGCCCCGCGCGGGGTCCGGGCCGGGGGGACGCGGCCGGTTCCTCACGGCCCCGCTGGGGCGCACCCGGCCCGGCCCGGCCCGGACTGGGCTGGCCCCGGGCCCATTGGTACCAGCCCCCGGCCGCCGCAGCCAGCCCGGGCAGGGGCAGCTGAGGAAGCTCCTTCCCCCTCCAAGCGTTGTTCCACTCGGAACAAAACCTGCCCGCAGCCGGGGAGGTAGAAAAAGAGAAGCAGTTTACCCTCCCACAAGTGTGGTGAGGCTGTGGGGAAGGGGCGCACCTCCGGGCACACCCAGCCGTGCCGGGGAGCCACCGTGAAACCTATTGCCCAGCTCCATCAGGATCAGGCCTGGGAAAGTCTGGCAGTATCTGGCCTTCCACGGCAGCCACTGGCTCTTACGGTGCAGGGGGAGAGGAGGACGAGCGACAGCCAGAGTCACTGCCACCCAGGCTGCCTTTGCCCACGCCGCCTCTGCCCAATGATCAGGGAGCCATAAAGAGCAAAGCTGCATCCAGCCCCCCAAGCTGCCATGGTCCCCGGCCAGCTGCCCACGGGGCAAACCCGGGCTAGGATTTCACCTTTCGAGATAGGCGCGGTGGGAGCACATGTGAAAGCAGTTAACTGTGCAGTTATTTGGTCACAGGAATTTACACGCTCAGCTGCTGAAGCAGGAGGCTGTATGGTTAACTGGATATGTTTAATAGATTTGTAGCAATGGGTGGTGGGGCTTTCAAGTACAGCAATCTGTTCAGCTCCAGACCAAGAAAGAGTCAGTGAGCCGGCATCTCTAAACCTTCAGAGCAAGGGCAGAGGGGTGAAATCCGACACAGAAGCAGGACCGTGCTTTACTCTCTAATCCAGTCATCGTGGGATCAGAGCAGCACATGGGACCACAGCTGACATGCTGGCAGGAGATCACTTCCTCCCACTACCATTTTCCAAGGTCCACAGGCAAAGTTTGGGAATCATCATTTTGCAAGCATCAATAAATTTTCCACACTCTATCAGCAACATGTTTTGAGTTTGTGAGAAGTTCCATTACAGACAGAACTCTCTAAAAAGTAAAAATTAAGGGGATCAAGTTAAGAAAATAAATACTGCTGACCTATCATTCCACCGTCAGGGTGAAACACAAGGCAAATCGGGCATTTCCTACAGCTCTTGCAAATATTGCTTCTTTGGAGGCAGGACGGATGGAGCAGTGGACAAGGGCTCAGGACACCTGGACTTCATTTCCAGCTGTGTCACTTATCTGCTGAATAACCTTGGGATATTGCTGTAAAATGACACTCAAAAAATCTATGAATGAGAAGTGCTGCACAGGAACTAGGCTTTTTTGCCATCTTCCCACAGCACTGACATGCAATCCTATGACACAGCTGGCATTTCTGTCACAGTTTGCTTACAGTTCTAATCCTACAAAGAGTTCTCTGTGGAAGGGGCTTCTAAGAGAACATTTCTGTTTGCAAGAAATGAATCCAAGAGAGATGTGTCAAGCCAGGATACTGCTACCTGGATTTTTAATGGAGTTAAGATCCATGTTACAAATTAAAATCCACAGGACCAAGAGAGCATTTCAGTTTCAAACATATACTCTGTGGCATTGACATTATTGTCCCATTCACAACTGCAGCAATAGGAAAAAACAGTAACGGTAGGTGATAGCTAGATCTGTTCAGTCAGACAAAAGTAGCAATCAGATTCAATTTGTGTAGACCACTGGGATTTTATGCCATTGAGAACAGTATCCATATGGCTGTAACACCAGTTTTCCATACTCTCAGGTAAAAGCTTCACAGCAACCAAAATAAGGGAGAATGTGTTTCAATCCTGCCATGTGTTACATGCTAGAGGACACCTGTTTTCAAGTAAATCCTTAGCTGAAGCTAGTGAGTCAATGTATCTTATACTGTAGGACTGAGGCCTACATTTTAAAATCTTTAAGGGATACTTAACTGAACTTTATCATTAGGAAAGGATCAGTTTAACATCTGAATGTCCCAGAAACCATATACATTATTTATCTATCTAAGGATTTGGAATCCCATCCACCTTAGGAAACAGAACCTTGGACAGGCCATGGGACATACATCTTACCTTAAGGTTTGTTAAATACCCATTGCCAAGCTCTCTAAACACTGAGATCCAAAAAGATTAGTCAGAAAAACATAAGAATCACACTTATCTGATCCAGCATACCAAATCCATCATGTGTCAACCAGAATGAAATAATCAAACTCTTTTGCAATAAAGCCTTTTTTTCTCTTCTGAAACAAATTCAGGTTTTTCATAGGTTTAGAAAGTGTGGTTCTGGCCAAGGTAGAGAAGTGACCATAGCAATGAGGGGCTATATATACAAATATACTGCTTTGCAGATAATTTTATCTATTGGCACTAAGTTATTTATTAGCTGCACATCACTGGCATGTACAGACTGGATCTAACTAAATCATTTGACTATTTTTTTCCATGTCTGCAAGTTGTCCACGGAATGTAAAATTCTCAGATGCATGATGAAAGACATATAGAATGTGCATCTCAAACAGCAAAAAGTCAAAATAATTGTTAGATATGTGTCCTTAGGTGCAACTTCTTCACTATAAGAGAGGATTGGTGCACTTGTGTTGGTAAGTTAAACAAGCCTTTCATTCAAAAGCAAACTTTAAGATTAATATGGTTCACAGTACACAAATTCTGAAATATATATATTCACTGGTAAAATTCCAAGTCACAGTTACTTTTTATATAAATGTCTGTCCTAGTGGAACTTGAAGAAGCAAACATAAAAAAGGTAACACGATGCAGGAATAGAAATGTTTTCAGTTCCTTGTTTAGGCACTGTTCAGGGCTTTGCCAAAGAATATACTCACACACATGGGGCTGAGTATCTGGAATCTCTGAGATCTATCTCCAAAGCTGGAAACGGCACCAAACACGAGGAACCCCTTCCAGGGCACACTGCCTGCATGTGCTGCTCCTCTGTGGAGTTCTCAAAGCCTCTCTATACAGAACAAGCCACTATCAGTCAGCCTGAGATCAAAACTCCAAGAGGCATTGAGATCATGTTCCCAAGACAGCCATCTGCTAGATGCAAGATTATATTCTCTAGCAAAGATGCAGCAATTCAGCAAAAATGCATGTAATTCCAAACATTTCAGCCTCAACAGATCTATGTTTGTAGACCTTGGCGTCACTGGAACATTTCCAGACGGTTCCACTCCCACCAACTCTATTCATCTCAAATCTCTGGATGATGCTGTACCTCTGACACACAGGTACACATGAGATAAAGAGAATGCATTACTGTCCAAAGCTTCAGGGGCATAAATGATGGATGCAAATTATTAGATCAGACCTGGATCCACTTGTGATGTTCAACAGGTCCTGGCTGACAGGTTCTACTGGGAAGTGCTAATAGGCATAGGCAGATGGAAGGGAAAAAGAGACTCTAGTAAATTCATCCCTGGTGAGGTCATGGACAAATCACCAATGCCATCCTTGTTTGTGGCATATCAAGAGACATCTAAAATAAGATTATATGAAAAAAAGGCTAAGATAGAAACAGTTTATGTTTTATTTGGAGTGTAGTTACTTATAAAAACAAAATAAACTGGCAAAGGGCTTGTAGATCTGCTAATCAGCTCTGCCTACCCAAATAAAAAGAAGCTGTTAAGACTAACAGGAGCCATTTCAGATTAAGAAATATCTTTACCTTGAGGCATCAGTTCTCAGCCCCAACAGGGCATTTCAAGTGTCCGCTTAACTACCACTATTGATGAGAACAGTGGGGGTTTGCTTCACAATCCATTATGGAGAAAACTATATAATCTTTACTCAGGTGGAAGCACAGGTTTTAATTCTGCATATCATAGTAGAATGTGGTATGGTAAATGGCAATCTGGACCCTATTACAGAAAAAAAGAAAAGAGGATTAAATAAACAATTCTAAAATATCATGTGGTAACTCTGCCTCTTGTCTACTAAAAGATAAAAAGTCTCCATGTTACATTGTGAATAGTATTGCATATAATAAAAGACTATGCTGTTAGCCCACAAATATAGAGAATGGCATAAAGGAATAATTTGTTTGGCTTGCCAGAACTGTCATTGCAAGAAAGGAAGAATTGCCCAAGGCAGCAATATTTCCCTGTGCCTGATATGACACAGGGACTTCGATAGGCGACTGGTAATACATTTACCAGCTATCTAGTTTTCCCAGAAGTGTCTTGACCTGAGATGACTCATCTGTGTCCCAGGAGGATGACTAATCACTCTGATTTATTATGCTGTGTCCTGCTAGCCATTTCCTTGGTGCCATTAAATTGGTGCCAGTACAGTATTTTATACAGGGCAAAATAGGTTCTATATAGGCATAGTTATTTAAACTAGGTTCAAAACCAAGAAGAACTCACCACCAAGCATCCACAAAATTGAAATAAATACAAAATAATACTCTGGGAAACATTTGGGAAAAAAAGATGAAACTTGAAAGGATAGCAGAGCTACAAGACAAGCTAATCAGCTAATTAAGCCTAAAGTTAGTTGATTTTTCATTGAAATTACAAAATCTCGAGGACTGCATGTAACCTCCAAAAACCCCACATGATTATTTTTTACAAGTAAGCAGTGGAGTACTGTGTTATTTGAAATAATCTCAATCCTATTAAATTAATAGCTCTTGGTGCTGAACATACTACAAACCATGCTGCAGAAAAAGCTTCTTGAAAAAGCCAGCTCATGGTTAAAGATCTGGGCCCAAATGCCTTTGTTTGCACCAAAAAATTGTTCTAAATGAAGCTCTACTCCAAAAAAAACCCATACTTAGGATGGACACGACTGCCCATATGTTGGCTTTGTGTGATACCGTTATAACCTCAGGCAGCAGTCAAGGAAACTTCTGTTTGTGAGACTTAAAGTAAACTAAGCAGAGGGCTCAGCAAAGCAGAAAGGAAAACAGAAAAAAGTATAGCATAGCTGACAGAGTGTTTTCCAAAAGCAATTGAAAATCCACATGCTCAGATATACAGCAGTACCTCCCTAACTACAGTAGCTTGACTATTCCCACTAGTATTACACTTGAGATTCCACACTGCTTGTATCTTACTGATTTACACATAAATTGTGCTCAATTTATTTTATTTTGCTTGCTTTGAAAGCTCAGCTTGGGATCTGAGAATCACTCTGACAAACATCTTTCTCCATCTCAACTCATAATAATAGTCTGTGGGACAAATAAGGACACTGATTACATCTCTGCACCGGACCATACTGACAGGTTTTGTGCCCCAGGATTTTGTATAGAAATTGAAGGGAGAAGAGCCCAGAACTCCTCTACTGCCCAGTCACAATATGTGCACAAATTGTTTTTCTGAGCTGGCTTTGAGCCCAGACCATGACTAACACAGTGTACTCCACTCCTTCCCTGGCCCACTAGGATGAGAAAGGTTGTGGGAAGATGAACAATGGGAATGGGGCAGAAGAGAGCTTCTGGTATAGGTGTAGTAATAGGTGGCAATAGAGAGGTCTCTGGAACACAAAAATTTGGAGGTCGACATGGGCAGTTTCTTCTGAGGCATTTCTAACCAACCACCTGTTTCAGTGATGGATGAACATGCACAGGACTGTCCAGCCAAGTCCTTTCACCCATCACAGGCCCCTTCACACACCAAGTCTGATTCTCTCTTCCCAGCTCACCACAACTCATCAGAACTCTGTCACTTGACTGCCTCAACCCTTGTATGTTTGCTCTTAGTTAAACCCAAACCATTTCAGGCCAACACTTGTGTAACTGGGTGAGACTGTGTACAGTGCAGTGGAAGTTGCACAAGATGGCACTGAATACCACACTCTTTCTCAAAGCCAGGCTCTCAGCACTTCCCATAGAATTAATAAGTAGCAGAAATGTCACTGTCATGAGATTCAGCAAGTTTACAATAAAAAAGATTAGATGTACTGGATTATTGAAAAAGGAAGGTATATGCCTAGTGGAAGTAAGGTCAAGTGACATGGGAAGACTTCCAAGATGTTGCTTGCCACTGTAGGGAGAAAATTCATGCTGCCAGAGCTCAGCTGGAGTTGAAGGCGGCCATAACTGTGAGGGACAAAAAAAGAGATTTTTCAAATATATTAATGTCAATAGGCAGTATAGAAATATCATTGGCCCATTACAGGATGAGGATATTCACCTCACAAACAGGGACACAGACAAGGCACAGTTGTTTCATGCACTCCTTGCCTCTGTCTTCAACACAGATGATGGACCAAGGGTGAGCTGCAGGATCATGGCTGTTAGAATGATCCACTCCCAACTGACCCTGAACTTGTGCGGGATCTGCTGCTCCAGCTTGATCCCTATAAATCTATGGAAACTGATGGGCTTCATCCCAGAATCCTCAAAGAGCTGCTGATGTCATCACAAAACCTCTTAATGATTTTTGGGTTATCTTGGGAATCCAGAGAGGTCCCAGCTGACTGGAAACTGGTGAATGTTGTCCTGATTTTCAAGACAGGCAAGAAGGAGGACCCTGGAAAATGCAGACCTGTTGATCTCACTTCAGTATCCAGTAAAATCACAGAAAAGGTTATTCTGGGAGGTTAGGCTGGATATTAGGAAAAGGTCTTCACCCAAGGGGTCATTGGGTACTGGAACAGACTCCCCGGAGAAGTGGTCACAGCACAAAGCCTTATGGAGTTCAAAAGGTATTTGNAAGTATTGCTCTGCTTCCTGAGAGAAAGGCTTCCTTCCTCATACTAACTCTTATTTCTGGCCAAAATAGAATCAAGAATTTTCAAGCAAAACAAATTTAGAACAAGATGGGTTTTTTCTTATACTGATCAACTTTTCATGATGTTCACACAGTCAAACTTTTTCTATGTTTATTGACTTTTGCATAGTCAAAAAACTTCACAAAAACAAAGATTTTTCTTAGCAGATGTCTTCATTAATTTTTAAAGAGAAAAACAAATCTCTTTAAGAATGTGCCCAAAATTTGTAATCTTAGACTCATTTCTAAGAGAACTGGATTGCTTACAATGGCCTTCATATAAAAAGGATAGTTATGCCAACAAATGTTTGCCAGCTGTGCATGAGAAACACTCTTTTTATTACACCGAACTTTGTAGTGATATTTCTAATAGACACCGATAAAAAATACTTTGTATTTTCTCAACTCACTTATATGAAATGGTCATTTCAAGTGGGTCTGTCATTGTGGTTTCCTGGATTTCTTCAGTCTTATTGGAAAGCTTGTAAATTCCCATGGCTGATAGTAAGATAGGGAAGGAAATAAAAAATAGTAAATACCACTTCAGTGGTGTAAGCCCTTTTCTGCTCTTTTTTGTTTTGGCTGAGAGTGCATTTTAGGAGATTATTACCAGCTTTTACACAAACTTCAAAACAGTTCTATCTGGGAATCCATCTGTATCTGCATTTTGCACCCTCAGTTGAACTCCTTTCCACTAAATCAGGCTTCACTAAAGATATATACTGGCAGACTAGCATTTGGCTGAATTAAATGGGTCTAGGCTGCTAGTTTATTTTACAGGAGTACCTCACAATATCAATACAAGAAATGGATGAACCAACTGGAAGGAAAACCACTTTTTAATACCATGTTACTTCCTCTAGCTACAGAGCAGAATACATGAAAGAAAGAATAAGTCAGATGATATATTTCCATGTGCAGTGACTGGGTAGTTAATACCTGCTATATTTTAATTATTTTTTTAATTGAAGATGTTTTAAAAATTGAAAACAAAATGCATATAGACTATTTTAACTACAAGGAGGAATGACAGGAGATCAGGCTTCTTAAATTATAGGGTTTTTTGTGCTCAGATCATGTACTAAAATTTCTTGTGCTGCTTACTAGTTGTGTTGCTGCAGATGAGACAAGAATGTAGCCCAGCACAGTTGCAGAGATCATGAAATATACAACAAGGACTATTAGTTACTGAGTTCAGCTTACTTTTCATACAGCACCTGTCTCATATGCTATAAACAATCCCATGATTCCTACAGAACATGAATAATAGTGAAAGGATCATGCCTTCTGAACAGAAGCTTCCAGATTTTGCTGTAGTTTTCCATGAGAAGACATAGGAAGAAATTCTGACTAGCATAATGCTGCTAGAGGAATATTGACACTGAGTTGACCCAGTGACAGCACTCAGAGCTGATGAAGAGATTTAAATGGTGCATTCTGGTGAGGGGTTCAAAAGTCAGAAGTCATAACCCAAAATAATTGTGTATACCGGAAATTCAAACTATTTCACTGAGGGTCAGAATAATGAACTCATGGAATTTGTTGCCAAGTAAGAACATGGAAACAAGCACTGCAGTCTAAGTGGCTTGGAGACATCTTGGCACTTTTATGGAGAGAGAAGGGATTAAAGGATCTAGTGACAAAACAGAAAAGTGGGGGTGGGTTAAGAAAAATTTAAGGGGGGACAAGCCTGTGAGGTCAAGTGATATTTTCCTCTCCAAACGTCATTTCCTCTCTTTTATTTCACTCTTCCCAAAGACATCATGTCACATTGAATAAACAATCACTAAAGCTTAGATGAAGAATGGACTTCTACTGGATTGAAACAGGGATGAAGCAGCACTATCTTTTCCTCTGCTCCATAATAAAAGTAACTGCTAACCACAAAAAACAGACTCCTTTATCTATGTACAATGCCATGCATTTGATCCGCTCAATCTAATGTAGCACAAGAGGTTTTCTCGTATCACCCTCTTCCTGTAACCTTATCTTTTCCAGTCCTATCAGAATACTACAACTGACCAGATAATAAAATTAAACTGAAATAGCTTAATGTCAGAACACAACACAACTGTCTAATGTACATTTCATTGGTGACACACTTCTTAAACTATACAACCCAAGACATTTGCAGTATGAGCACATCATATGTAATTGCAAGAAGTACATGAAGTTACTGATCATTTTAAGTGATGAAGCACTAATAAAGGCACTATTTTAGACATTTTTGCCCTGCTCTCATTATAGAAGAAAACCTGTTCCCATCAGGTTGCATCAGATATAAAAAATATTGCAATTGGAATATACATGCCCTTATAAAGAAAGATGTATAAAAGAAGGTACATTTTTAACTTAACATATCAGGTAGTAAAAGGTCTTACTACTTGATTCTTCCAGAAATCGTTCCTACAAGTTAACTAATTCTCTTACATTTTAGCTGCTTTCCTTTGCCTCTTGCATAAGCCGATACATACTGCAACAGTTGAGGCACATAACAGCTTCTCTAACCAGCTTTGTACTGATCTGTCCCCAGGACATGTGGGATGCTCAAGTGTTTTGTGACAGAAGCTCACAGCATTGTGCTATGTCCTACTTTGTTGAGTTAGGCTCTTAATTTCTTGGTCTCCAACATACCTGTAAAAATAAGATTTAAGAAGGAGAGTAGGTAGATTATGTCAGCAGTGATGCTCACCATAGAATTATGAATATGCTGATAAAACTGTCTTGGAACCTGGCTTTTCTCAACAACATAAACCGAATTACATTTTCCAGAGACAGGTCCACCTGGATATATATCGTCATCAAATCACACAGCCATTTCTTTACCAACAGGTGTAGGGGTATCCCTTTACTAATGTTCTGTGAAACACACAGTTGTGTCTCAGCAGACTCAGCAATGCTTAACTGGGTTGTCTCCAAATCTTGCTTGCTGATGGGCTTCCTCACAGGCAGAGGCACTGACTGTACTTTCCAGTCCTGAGGAAAGTCCCTGAGCATGCCTGATATGTGGCAGCAGCCTATCAGAGCAGATAGACAGAGATTCTTCAAGCAATACAAGAGCTTGAGTGGGAGCTGATTCAGATCAGGAATGAGTCAAAGCAAGAGAGCATGGGTCAGGCCTGCATTCAAGCAGGGGTATTTGTCCAGAGAGAAGAAAGAAAAAATTCAATAGTTTTCTGAATTGCAGGGGGTCCAAATAGAGCAAATCTTTGAAATTTTGGACCATCACAATCATTTTACCAGAAGTCCAGTCATTTTTTACATATGGCATTAAAAAGATTGGGTCTTATGCATTTTGTGTAGAAATCAGCTTTGTCAGCTCATATCCATGAAAGAACATGCCTCTGATTCTACCCACACAGACAGCTTAATTTCCTCCAATCCTTCAGGTTTCACTTACCACTAAAACCAGATGTCAAAATCTTTGCAGATTGTACTATTAAAACAGGTAAATGTTTGTTTGTTTTTTCTCTCTCAATTTCTTAAAAACATTATAGAGTCTCACTTTCTTAAAATATCTCTGAGCTGCCCTAGAATCTCTGCTAACCTACATTTGTTTCTATCCAGTGTCAGTCTGACACCCCTACCTATCTCTGCTGAACCCCATAGTACTATATGAAATGCCTCCAAAACTTACATAGGTTTCATGTAATAGAGAATTTTTTTATTTTTGGACTGATAAAAAGATAATTCAGATTATAATTATAACCCTTTACCCCATATAAAACTTATCCCTTGCAGCATAAAACCATTTTCTCAAATTTAAATTTTGTTTTGTTAAACCTAACAAGTGGCTTCTAATTTAATCTACAATTAATTAATTACTTTCAATATTCTGATATTTTAGGCCATTGAAGCTCTCTCAATTAAAAAGAACAATTAATTATAGCTTACTATTCAGTTAGAAGGTATGCATTTAGCAATGTTTTGAATTCTGAGAGACAACAGTTATAGAGACAGTAAAACACATTTGTGGATGGATACTTCAGAAATGTAGATGTAAGACAGAGTTCATTTGTCTAGAACTCTATAGTCGTGATTCTAAAAAAAAAATAAAATTAGACACTCAGACAGAGACTCAGCAAGTTGAAAAATACCAAGTAAGGTTTGAATCTCCTTCTCCCTCTCCTTCCACTAGTGTGATTAGGTGTAGCACATGGGTCACAGATCCCATATATCCCTGGGTGATCTACAAGGCAGCTGTAGGACCAGCATAGGTGCAGCACACAGGACATGCAGAGTATCACTTCATGCTCACCTCCCACACACAGAGCCTGCTCAGCACCTGGGCTGCAAGGATTTCCTGGGCCTGGGGAGCCACATGGGCAGTGCCTGCACTGGGCTCACTGCAGTGCAAGCAAACAGAAATAGGGGATTTTTAAGTGTTTACTTTGACTCCACATGATGTGTTTGGTGTCTTACTGCTGCATAGGCTCACTTCTACCTGCTCCATTTTGCCATTTTGGCACAAGATTTTGTCTGCTGTATAAAGGTATGTCTTCAGTGGAGCAACACATAAGCTTTTGTCTATGTACAAGGTCAGCACTCAAGCAAAACAAGTCACCACCCTCTCTGAATGCTCCTATGTTAAAGTGATTTGTAACAAAGGATTTATAGCTCATTATTCAATAATGGGTGTCATTTGGATTTCGAATTCTCTCTGGCTTCTTTAATTACACGTCAACGATTTCTTTTTTATCCTTTTCCAACAGAAAAATAAGGTGCTGCCACTAGCAGTCTGCCTGAAAGGTTCAAATGTCAGGGCAGTAATTTTGAATCGAATGGATTTGACTCAAGCAATGTGAGAATAAAAATAGCTATTAGAGATTCCCTGACAAGTTGCTGTGACAGGGAAAAGCATAGAACTGCTTTCACTCGCCTGCCTCTATGACTTTGGCTCTGTCCTGAATGGTACAGCACAAAATTCAATAGCATACAACTGCAAGTTGTATAACTTCTCCCATACATAAAATAAGTGTCCCGTAGCATTTTACTTACAGCATTTAAGGAACGTACAGCAGAGAAATTATCCCTTGGAGGACAATTCACTTCTTAAGTATGTTTGTCTTTTTCAGCATCACTTTTATCTGAAAATTTACAGGGACAACATGTAACCTGACCTGCCTCCAAGGAGACCACAATTTGCAGCATATCACGTGGTTACTTCTGATGAGCAGGAGAAATGAGGTGAGGGAGCTTTTTCTCCAGCTCCTCTGATACAATGGACAAACAGCCTCTAAACACTTCCTAGCAGAAACTTCCATTCAGGGCTCAGAATGCATGGGATCATAGGTCATCAAGGGTGTTTTGCCATTTGGAATCACGCCTTTCCTGCTGTAAAATAAGAAGAGGATCCTGACCTTCACTGTGAAGCACTTAAAGAGCTACAAATTAAAAATTATAAATAAGAATTAGCCATCATTATTCAATGAGGATTCAAGAAAAAGGTGAAACCAGGGTTATAGAGATAAATGAGATTACTTCAAAATTCTTGAAGACTGCCCCAGAAGAAGGATATTTGAGATAAGATGCTCTGTATTCTCTCCCTCCTCCCTTGGGGACAATGGCATCAGGAGGTAGAAAAGAAGCTGATTCCTCTGCGTGTCTTCACTATAGCAACTGGTAACTAAATATTCTTGAATTAATAACAGACCTGGATAAGTTATGTCCTGATAAACACAACATACTATGCTTTTTGGCCATTTTGTTGGCCACTTCATATTTCCTTGATACCATCATTCGCAGGCTGCCCAAGAACCACAGAAGTAGATATGTGACATTCAAACAGCTTAAAGGTTTCCTGGGAAAAGCATCTAATTGTACGAGACCAGATCATGTCTAGAACTGTCACATATATAGAGAAGGTCCTTTAAACATTGAAGGACTGTGTCCTGTCCTCCTCCAACTGCATTTTACTGACCTTTTGCAGCCGCCTTCCTCTATTTGTATGCATCTGTTTTCCATCTACCATTATCAAAAATTCTTCCTCCATCAATGTTTTCATTGTTCTCATTGTTCATTTCAGTTCTCCTGCAATTTTTCAAGACTTTTGCTGTAGCCAAGCTGTCATGCTAACCTGGCTTCTCTGAAGGCACTGCCTGCAGCTAATTCTGTGCAGAAAAGCCACCAACCTGGAAAAGCAGCAGGGAAGGTTCAGTTAAAGACAATACAGAAGACATGCCTCATGTGCAACCTCTCTCCTGCTCTCCAATGACATATCAGTCTCCTTGATCATTCCTACAGATAACAGCAAAACCAACAAATGACACAGGAGAAAAGGACTTGTCAAAGTAGACAGTGACCTATGCCACCAATTTCCCTATTAAAGGGATGGTTTTGTTTCTTACTGACACTTGTTTTCCACTAGGGACGTATCAAGGCTCAAAATTCTCAATCTGCTTCTGTTGTCAGGCAGGAGATTGCTCTTAAAACTTTTATTTCTGTGGTGAGATACAAGATTAAACATAAAATTAATCAAACCAAAAATATTTTGTCACTTGAAAGGACAAAATTTGCTGTTGAATATTTCTAAGATCTTTGATTTACATCTCATCCTTACAAAATGTGTTTTCCACTTGTCTCATTTGAGTATCTTCAGGCTTTTCCAGGTTCTTTCTTTTCCTGCTCTTCTTTTCTTCATCTCAGACATAAGCATAGTTGCACAAGGAGAGCAGCATAACACTGTTGCCCTAAAGATGAAAGCCCTAGAAGGGTGGCATGTTTAACACCTTGAAACCAATCTAAAGAGCCTGAGAAGATGAAGAGAGAGAACTCGCTGTCAATGCACAGTTTTGGGGTATAAGGAAAATCACCTAATGACTGTTGGCCTTTAGGATTACTTGCTTTGCTTGCAGGCTTATGCCACTGCTGAGCCAACATGGTCTACATTAAATTCCAGGTAAAATGGTCAGAATCCTTCTGCATCCTTACATGGTTTTCCTGTCCCAAGGGGGACAACCTCTCTACTTGCCCATACACAGATTCCCTGTACTTGGCTCTGTACCCAGAGTCGTAAGAAAGTCATTTCAGGAACAGTATTCTAGATTTCCTAAACAAATAGTATACATTGGAATAGTTACTGCCAAGGATTAAAATAATGCCTAAGTGATTTTTTCCAGGCGCTCCACAATACAGCAATTTTTTTAACCAACAGCTTTTCATGTGGCACTTTTATATAAAAATGTTTACAGCAAATAGCAAACTTTCCTTTCATTCTCCAGGTTACATGTACCCCCATAAAATGCAAATGCCTAGTGAAGTCATTGTACTACCTGACACTTAAAAATGAAAATATCTAAGTATCCTGCTTAAGATCAAATGGTGGCTCCCAGCAGCTAAATGGATATTTCAAACACTGGATAACTGATTTTTCCTGGCCTCCAACTGCCACTTTTAATGGGGAGTTATGCAGTGAATCTTTATTAGCAAAGACATGGGCCTTAGGGGGTCAAACAAAGGCAGACTCAATTTGCACTTGTGCAGTGGGATGCTCAAGCCTTCATATTTGTGAAGACTTTTAAAATTTGAAATGAGAGCTGGGGACTGTCACAGAGACAAAACACATCCAGAAACACACAGTCTCATAGCACACCGGAGTCTACGCACTTTCTACCAGACCTCTAGGAAAGCTGGCAACAGTCGCTGGAAAATGCCAGCCAAAAAACAAGTATCCACTTCTGCAAAGACTTTTCCAAAGAAATGAAACTGTTTCAAATCATCAGAGAACTTTCAAGATTCTCTCCCATCAGAATAGTTTAATAATGATGTGAAAATATCTGTTGCATTCAGTTTTCTCTTTCTCCCACCCTTTCTCCAAGGTTTTAGGAGGGGTGTTTTTCCACAAAAGTAAAAGACGAAAAGCCTCAAAACCAATTTTTGATTAATGCCTTTATCGGTAGCACATACAGAGAGGGGCACACCATAACTCTGGCTCAACAAATGTGAAGTTCTCAAAGCTGAACTTGGTGGACATGGGCTTGTGAGGCCTACAGTTACTGTGGTAGATGCTTTGGCTTCTTCCTTTGCTGGGCAAAAGACAACACAAGGCCCTCCATCTCAGTGGGAGCAACTCATGAGGAAGGAGCAAAGCTTTCCTAAAAAGGACCTATCATTTTCCTCTGTCATTATTGGTTGGGAGATGTCAAGGCTTTGCTTCTCTTCCTTCTGTCCTTCTTTGCATATTGGGCATTTTTAATTGAGTGATTATGTCACAGTCAGAAGAAGAAACAAAGAAACAAAAACATCCAACCCTTCAGCATTCTGACTGCAA
This sequence comes from Neodrepanis coruscans, assembly GCA_013400695.1. NCBI lineage: Eukaryota > Metazoa > Chordata > Aves > Passeriformes > Philepittidae > Neodrepanis > Neodrepanis coruscans. The sequence continues at coordinate 3,560 of VYZS01052378.1, read as the reverse complement.
TCACCTGCAAATACAATGAACAAGAGTGGCACAGGATGTGCAGTGCTACTTGGCCAACAGGTGGGAAGGACATGTGCCCTTAGGCTGCCTTGGCTGCCCAAGGTGTGCTGAGTGTGCCTGTTTTCTCATGACTTCACTGCCAGCAGCTGCAGTGCTACAGCTCACCATGCCAGGGACACAATTACAACTGCTTGTGGGGCAGAGTGTGCACTGGCTCTGTGACATGCCAGCTCAAAAGTTCGAAACAGGAACAATCTGTTGGAGCCAGAATTTCTTACATGTCCTTTCCTATCAGAAGAAATCAATCACAAAGCTACACACCGAGTATAAAGAAGCTTCAGGCTCTCTTCATGTCTTCTCCCTCACTGCCAGCATTGGGAAGAGAGCAGTTGCTACTAAAGAAACGGGGCTTCATATTTTGCCATGTTCACTGTCATGTTTTCTGCCCCTAAGGCCTTATCCCAATTACTACAGAAGTAAATTGGCAGGCAAGAAATGCTGGCAGTTAGAGGAGTCCTACTGCCATAGGGCTGCTTTGTTTCTCAGTGCAAATAATCAGTGTATTTTATGTTTGCCATGAGAGCTGCAGTCAGTCATAAAAGTTACACTTCCAGCCTCGCAGCTGCAACGCATCTCTGCCCATGCAGAGATGACTTTCCAAAGGGGTTGCCTGCTCTTGTGCCTCCCTGAACACACCCAGGGAAAATACAAAGTTTCTAGGCAGCTAGGATAGAGTCTGGCTCATCTGCAAAACAAATCCAATTCACCAGCAGTATGAAGTATTAAGACATT
>VYZS01052377.1:4576-15522 GCA_013400695.1 Neodrepanis coruscans | reverse complement strand
TATCTTACTGTTTGCATTAAACTTCTGTAGAGCTGTTTTTACCTTTCATCCATGATGAACTACTTCCATGCTCTGACAACACCTGTTGTTGAAATAGATGTGTGTCTATTTCATACTTGCTTTCATACTAACTTCTCTCTGACCTTGGAATGGAAGTAGACAAATAGATTACAAATTCCAATGCATTAAGTTGATTTATAATACTTTGTATCCTAAAACTTCTGCAACCAAGCTAGAATATGGATTTTTAGGACAAAAAAACCCTTGAATAATCTTGATTTTCAAGTGTTCATTGATGAAAAATCTAACACTGATTTGACAAGATGTTCTAAGGATTCATGCTCCTAAAAACCTGTCTATATTTGCAGTGTGATTTGGTTTAATTTTAGCTTTCATTATCTTCTCATATGATCCTGCCTGCTAGACTTGAGAAGCATTTTATTACAGAGATACTCAAAGTCCAATCAAAATTTTCTTTAGTAAATTAAGAAGATTGAGGTCCTTCAGGTATTTGCTACAGGAAAGTTTTCCAAAACTTCAGTTATTCCTGCAGGCTTCTGAGCTATCTGCAGTATTTCAATGGAGCTGTGAACATTTGCAGGCTTATAACAGCAAGAAAGATGAAAACAGCATATTGTGTCCATGTTTCTATTTTTCCTATTTTTCTGTGATTGCTGGAACACAGAAAAAAATAAATACCTTGGATGAGACATTCTGATTCTTATGTTTGGTTTTTAGGGATACAAAATCTTTTACAGCATTTTTACTATGTGTCCAGGTTTCCTCGTTCTGACAGAGCATTTCAGAGTTGCGTTTTATGAGAGAAGAAACTATCCAAAGATGTTTTACTTTCTAATTTAACTATTTTATTTATTTTCTAAGTGTCTTCAATCTTAATATAAACTAGAATGTTAAGGTCTTAAATGAGCTGTTTATCAGTAATCTTGTTTTGTCACTATTGAAAATTTTAGAAATCTATATTTGATTCCCTGCTCTGCTTCCTTCAAAAGCTGGACTTAAACAAAACATATACAAAATACCCAGAAAGTTTTAAAGCTGTAAGTTATTTTATCACAGCATTTATATTAAATATTTAACTTCTACATACAATGGACCTAAACTGATTAAAAAAAAATCTATCTTTCTTTTGAGTTTTGACAATTGCCTTTTTCGCCTCCTTTTTTTTAGGTTAATGTTACAGAAGAATGTTTCTATTTCTGGTTTTATTCTCTAGGTCATTTTGAGTATATCATCAGAGAAAAAATTCCCCATTTAATCTCCTATCCTAGTATTTTTAAATGACAGAACTGAATGTGACAGCAAGGCAATAATGACAGGTATGAGAGACAGATATAAATGAGTGTTGTTGTAGAAAGTATGCTAGCTGACATTATAAAATTTCAGACATCATAAAAAAAATATTTGTACTTGAATTCACTAAGATTTCACTTCAAAGGACATTGCTAGCATTATTTTCTGGCTGGTCAGTTAGTATTACTGCAATTCTTAAATGCTGAAAGTCCAGCAGAAAAAGCAGAAAGCCAGGTTGGCTGAACAGGGGTGTTCCTCTGGAAGTAAGGCAAAAAAAAAAAGGAAAGTCTATGCTCAGTGGAAACAAGGGCTAGTGATGTGGGAGGAATACAGAGATGCTGCTTGCTGCTGTAGGGAAAAAATTGACGTGGCCAAAGCTCAACTGGAGTTGAAGCTGACCAGAAATGTAGTGGACAATAAAAGGAGTTCATTTAAATACTATAATGGCTATAGGCAGTATAGAAACATCCTTGGTCCATTACAGGATGAGGACGGTCACTTCACAAACAGGGATAGAAACAAGGCAGAGGTGTTTGATGCTTTCTTTGCTTCTCTCTTCAACACTAATGATGGACTAAGTGGATGTCAGTGCCCTGAGCCAAAGGACCATGGCTATGAGAATTATAAACTCCCAGTTAACCCTGAAGTTATGAAGAATCTGCTGCTCCATCTGATTCCTTTTATGAAGCCTGATGGGGTTCATCCAAGAATACTTAAAGAGCTGGATGATGCCATCATGAGACCTCTCTTAATTATCTTTGAACGGTCTAGAGAGGTCCCAGTTGACTGGAACCTGACTTATGTCCAAATTTTCAAAAAGGGCAAGTGAGATAACCCCAGCAACTACTAACCTGCAAGTCTCACTTCAGTGTCTGGTAAAGTTATGGAGAAGATTATTCTGCAAGGTACTGAAAAACACCTGAAAGACAATGTAGTCATCAGTTGTAGCCAGTACGGCTCCATGAGATCAAAGTCCTGCCTGTCAAATCTGGTTTCCTTTTATGGCAAGGTAACCTACTTAGTTGATCAAAGGAAGCCAGTTGGTGTAATCTTTTTTGATCTCAACAAAGCTGATACCATCTCATAGTACCCATTTGGACAAAATATCCGGAACTTAACTAAACCCATCATGTGGTCAGTGGGCTCATGGGTCAAACACAGAGGGTGATAGGGAATGGGATAACATCAGACTGGTGATGTATCACTACTGGGGTTCCACAGGGCTCCATCCTCAGCCCAGTTCTCTTCAACATCTTCATAAAGGACTTGGAGGCAGGACTTGAAGACATACTAAGAAAATTTGCAGATGATACAAAATTACGAGGAACTGTTGACTCCCTCTAAGGCAGAGAGACTTTGACAAGTTAGAGGTCTGGGCAATCACCAACTGTGAGAAGTTAGGGAAATGTCAGACTCTGTACCTCAGACAGTTCGGTACCTGAATGTATGTACAGACTGGGAAATGAGATGCTGGAAAAGCAGCACTGGAGAAAGACCCCTGGGTTTCCTGGTTGAGGGCATGTTGAATATGAGTCAGCAGAGCCTGGCAGCCAGGAGGGCCAGCTGTGCCCTGGGAGGCATCAGGCCAAGCTCGTCAAGGGAGGGGATTGTTGCGCTGTGCTCTGCACTGGTGCAGCCTCACAATGAATATTGTGTGCAGTTTTGGGCACAAGGATATAAGAAAGACCTTAGGCTATTAGAGAGCATCCAAAGGAGGGTAATGAAGATGGTGAAGAGCCTCGAGGGGAAGCTGTATGAGGAGAGGTTGGGGTCATTTGGTGAGTTCAGCCTGGAGAAGGGGAGACTAAACAGAGACCTCATTGCAGTCTACAACTTCCTCGTGAGAAGACAAAAGGCAGTCACTGATCTCTTTAGAGATGCGTGACCAGATCCCAAGGGAATGGCCTTAAACTTACATTTAAGTTTGATATTAGAAAAAGATTCTTCATCCAGAGGGTGGCTGGGCACTGGAACAGGCTCTCCAGGGAAGTTGGTCACAGCACCAAGCCTGACAAGAGTTCAAGAAGCACTTGGACAATACTCTCAGGTACCTGGTGTGATTTCTCGGGTGCCTTGTGCAGGGCTAAGAGTTGGTCTCGATGATTCTTGTGGGTCCTTCCAATTCAGAATATTCTCAATTCTTTCGATGATAACAGATACTAGTGTGTCCAAAGAAGGGCAAAAAACTTGGTGAAGGTCTGGAACACAAGTCTTATGAGGAGCTGCTGAAGGAGTTGAAGCTGTTTAGCCTGGAGAAAAAAAGATCAGGGCAGGCCTTATCATGCTCTATAACTGCCCGAAAGGAGACTGTAGTGAGATGGGCTTGGCCTCGGCCTCTTCTCCCAGGTAACAAGCAACAGGATGATAGAATATGGTCTTAAGTTGTGCCTNGCAGTCTACAACTTCCTCGTGAGAAGACAAAAGGCAGTCACTGATCTCTTTAGAGATGCGTGACCAGATCCCAAGGGAATGGCCTTAAACTTACATTTAAGTTTGATATTAGAAAAAGATTCTTCATCCAGAGGGTGGCTGGGCACTGGAACAGGCTCTCCAGGGAAGTTGGTCACAGCACCAAGCCTGACAAGAGTTCAAGAAGCACTTGGACAATACTCTCAGGTACCTGGTGTGATTTCTCGGGTGCCTTGTGCAGGGCTAAGAGTTGGTCTCGATGATTCTTGTGGGTCCTTCCAATTCAGAATATTCTCAATTCTTTCGATGATAACAGATACTAGTGTGTCCAAAGAAGGGCAAAAAACTTGGTGAAGGTCTGGAACACAAGTCTTATGAGGAGCTGCTGAAGGAGTTGAAGCTGTTTAGCCTGGAGAAAAAAAGATCAGGGCAGGCCTTATCATGCTCTATAACTGCCCGAAAGGAGACTGTAGTGAGATGGGCTTGGCCTCGGCCTCTTCTCCCAGGTAACAAGCAACAGGATGATAGAATATGGTCTTAAGTTGTGCCTACAGAGGTTTAAATTAGATATTAGAAAAAAATCAGTGAAAGAGTGGTTAGGCATTGGAATAAGCTTCCCAGGGATGTGGTGAAGTCACCACCTGTGGAAGTGTTCAAGAGTTGTGGCACTTGAAGTGGCACTTTGGTATATGGTTTAGAGGTGATTGTGATGGTGCTAGGTTGATAGACTAGATGATCTTGAGGATCTCTTTTAACCTTGACTGTTATTCTGAGATATAGAAAGGTACTCCAAAGAATTCTATAAGAAAATATAAAGAATTTTGTAAGGATATATTCTCAACTTAGAGGATTTTTTTTGGTAATTATTTTCTTCATTATTTAATTGAATTTTTTTATTTTAGTTTTAATTTTAAAAGGGTGTGCTTAGTGTAGCCTGTTACAGTATATCTTCTTAGTATACAGTGTCATATAGGTGACCACGTCCTGAAATTTTATTCCCAAACTGCAATTTTTTGAGTAAATGCAGCCTCATCTGAAGGGGTCAGTGATATATTAAATTTCTTAAGTCTAATTTTATTATTTGTAGTATAGCTCAATAGCATTTTTTTCTACTTCTCTTTCTATGAAACACATAAATTTTACTAATCTCATTCATGGAAGTGTAAGCCCAAGCACAGCTAATTCAATTTTTAAAGCACTCTAATGTCCATTAAAAATTATCATAAAAATTAAGCCATTATTAAATTATTATAAGTAAGCATAAGGAAAATATCACTAGTTTAAGCGTGCATGCTGTGTATTATAAGCTAATAGAATAAACATAGGATTTAAAAATATTGAAATCTAAAATCTTGGAGAAATAAATAGTTAAGTATATAGAGCAATGTATGTTATAGCTAATGATGTCAAATTAATTGAATGTAGGCTTTTTTTTCAATTGTATTATTGTGTTCTTTCCACAAAAAAACCACCAACAAACAAACAAACAAACAAACAAAACCAAACAAAAACCCAGAACATAATTTATACAGAAGAAGTTAATTACATGTTTGCAGGAAACTACACATTATAGCAGCTGTTACTTCATTAATTGCTAAAAATGCGTAAAGTGTGAACAGCTAACACAAGTATGCTTATGCATGCACAGATCTCTTATTCACTGGAAGTTGTACAAGTGCCTAGACATGCATGGCTCACCTACTAGCAAAGAACAACTACTCTCAAAGTAACATTTTATATTCAAACATAAAACCCATAACTAAACTTGATAACAAGTATCACCTAATGTCAAGGCTGTATAAAAATGAGGAATCTCAAATTCTACCACAAATCCATATTTTAAATAGATCACAAACTGCTTTACTTACTATTAAGGAACATCAGAAATGGCAGGAATGAAACCAGGAAGACATGAAAAGAACAAACGCCCTCAATTATGCTCATGAAGTAGCTGTAAGGAACCAACAGAGGACTGTTGATGAACAACCCTTACTTTGGCACAATGAAAGATTATTTTAGTCTTATTAAAATCCATTAATATTAGGACTGTCTGTTAGTGTTGGTCTGCTTCAGAACATACTTCTATTCATAAATGCCTATATTTCTTTAAAATCTAGAAGTAGAGAAGCAAGTCACATTACAAAACCTAGTTTATTATTTCACAGTACTCTCAGAGTTGCCACTAAATGTAAATGAGCTTAATGGGATACAAAAGAAATAAACATACCCATTAAGAGGTTAAAGATATTTTATTGTTTTTAAATTCATGCAGTACTATGTTGCCTTTTTCCAGGAGGGTAATTTTCTTTCTGAACAAATCAAAACCCCTTGTGAAATAGGAATCAAGCATGATTTCCTCAATAGGATCCTGCATAGTTTAAAAGCTTATAATTTTACTCGAGAGGTTTAAACCTCTCAAGAGAGATGTTTAATGATCACATTTTAGTTCAGTTTAAAAGACAACATCTTACAGCTATCCACTGCTCTTACCCCACCCATCCAAAGGACAAAATATTGTATCATAATCAGTTTTTGAATTTGACAACTCCTGCTACTAACATGAGATACTTTATGGGAGGAAGTACACTACAAATAGCAAACAATCAAAGAAATGCACCAGAGTTTAGCACAGGCATGTGCAGAAATGTGGAGAAGTAAAAACATGAAATAGATGTTTCAATTACTGTCATTGTGGTTGGGTTGGGTACAGGCACTGAATGCACATGGAGTTTTCACAGGATTATACTATCATGGAAAGACTTTAGTTGGATGGGATTTTTAAACATCATCTAGTCAAATTCCCTTTCCACTAGACCAGGTTTCTCAAAGCCCCATGTTCATGGCCTTGAACACCTCCAGATATGGGGTATTCACATCTTCTCTGGGCAACTTGTTGCAGTGTCTCATGACTCTTATATTAAAAAATTTCTTCCTTGTATTTAACCTAAATCTACCCTTTTCCATTTTAAAACCATTGTCCCTTGTCCTGACACTAAAAGCCAAACCCGCTATGTCACTGATGAAGATATTAAGGAGCATTTGTCCCAGTATGGACCCTCGAGGGACACCACCTTTTACTGGGTTTTTGAGAGTGAAAGCAGTAGTCCTTAGCTAGAGCCCAGGCATGAGCAGATTCCTCCTGTTCCTGTGGAGTGACAGAGGAATGCACCTCTCCTTCCTAGGAAGGAATTTTCCTCCCTACAGTGACTTCTCATGAACAACTTCTGGCAGATTTGTGGAACATAATGTCCTTTGCAGAGTACCATGCAGTCATTTCACATTAGTTAACTCCTGGAGGAGCACCAACCTAAACTGTCACCTACTCTAAAGCACATACTTACTCTAATGAGTTTTTGTAATTTTCAGGGATTATAACAGTTAAAGCAATATTAACTGCTTTGTCCAGTCTAGCTGCAGAAGTCATACCTAAAACTGACTCTTTAAATAGGCATACAGAAGAATGTGTCAGGAAGTTTCCCTCAAATCAAGTGTTACTTTGGGGCACCCTTAAAACACATTGATGAGAAATCCTGCCTTGTTTGTTTTCTTGTTTGTTTTTTCCCTGGCTGTAGATCACAAGATATGTAAGACTCCAAAAGTCAAATTTGCTAGAGCAGTTTACATTTCTTCAAGCGCCATGTTAGTCTCTGAAATGATAAATCCCGTTCACATTAAGATTAATAAAGTGCTTCTGTTCTTGCATCTAAGTCTGTATTTATCAGACTTAAATGCAAAATCACTTACCTGATTCAGGTATCAATATGACACAAAGAATTCTACCCAAAATATGTAAAAAAAAATACCAAATGTGAGTGAGGACAATTGGTTTATTTTTCTTTAAATGTTACAGATTATTGAAAAGGTCACATATATCCAGACACTTACTAGTTAGGAACTGTTCAAATGTCAAGAAAAATAATAATGAGGTGACCACATTAAATTCTGAAAAGAAAGTGAGAATGAGTTTGCTTTTTTAAAAAAGAACAGAAATGCTTAAATAAAGGTTTTCATTTTATAATAATCTGAAATAGAGTTCACCCAGAGGTATTACCTAAATCTGCATTAGATCATGAGAAAAGCAAAGGGTTAGATCTCCCAGTACCCACTAAGGAAACAAAAGCTGCTATTAAATACCTTAAAGCTCAAAAAAAAGCTCCTGAGCTTGACAGTCCTCTGCCTGTTTTGCATTTTCTCTAAACTCCTAAGATTAAACTCAGATTTTTAGTATAAAACCTCACTTGTATGTAGAGTATTGTATATTCAGATCAATTTGTTCAATGTATAATTCTATGACTTTATAACTAAGCGCAGTTTAAGCTGGAACAGGTACTGACTATGTTATAAAGACAAAACAACCATATTTTTAAATATTGACTAAGATCAAAATTTCACTGACCCTGTTGTTGCATAATTACAGTAGAACAGCAGCTAATGGATGGGATTATTTTAGGATACTTACCAAATCACTCTTGTCACATTTCCTATTTATTCAGGACACACTGGGTTTGGTGATTAGTTACAGGATGACTGATTTACTCAGGACAGACAACATTTCTGGTCTTTTTTTTTTTTTTTTTCCACCGATGATGTTCAAGTGACACCTTGCTGCTTTAGTGCATCAAAGTGTCAAGTGTATCAAGTGAGTAAGGCATCTACATCCAACACTGTGTCTATGTACCAATACAGCTGTGGCTGCCACAAAAGATCACAGATAACAACTAGTTAGAAATCAGGAACATGAACATAATAGGAAAAATAAACAGGGGAGGGGAGCTGGCAGGACTACGGAAAAAGAAGATACAACAGGACAACATCTTGAATAATTCCAGTGAGATTCAGTTTCTTATCAGTGTTTGTCTGAAATTTTGAGTAACTCAGTAAAAAAGGGTAAATTTTCACACACGCTTCTAATTATTAACATCCAGGTAATAAAAGGAGTTTTACAAAACTTTTTAGAAATTCACAAAAAGGAAAGAAATATGTACTTGTATTCTGTATGGAACATGAAAATCTTACTCACTTTGCTTTTTTTTCCTGAGTGTGATCTGCTAATCTCCAAACAGGAGGTGTGTATCATCATTTAGTACTCAGAGGAATTAAGTATTTTGCATTTATACACCAGGGAAAATGAGATGATTTATATCAGATGTTCTGAATTGCATTTGTAAAAATAATAATGTCTTGCAGCACTATTCGATATAAAACTATGCCCTCTTAGGACCAAAATAAATATTGTTCCTGACTAAACACCATGGAGAAGGTTGTAATAACTTTTGAGAGATTCATATTTTTACATTCTGAATCCATTAGGATATATATATTTGGGGCAACTGTATTGCTTTCTTTTTTTTTCTTTTTAACAGTGCAATGTACAACTATATCTAGCATTAAATTCTTTTACAGTAAATTACCCATGCCACTAATAACTTTAAAAAGATACATAGTAATTTTTGGTTTTAAAGAAAAGTTTATTCCAGTTTTACATCTGCTCTATCTTTATGACTTAAAATTAATGCATCTTAAATTCAAATAGCAACTACAGTTTTGGGTCTGAAATAGATTTTTAAACCTGAGGTCAGTAAGATAACCAAGCAGAAGAAGATAAAATAAAAATGGTACCAATAATATTACATAATGTTCTACTTCATTGTATCTACTTGAAGTTTGTTAAGAACAATTAGCTTTAAATAGCTGTAGATTGTATCATTTCATCTTAATTGGCATGTCACCAGTAGGAAAATGTACAATAGTTAGAGCTAAAAACATTACCTGGTTATCTAAGAGTGCCAAAATTTACTACATACTACATTTTTGCAATTTCAGCTACTTCTTTATTTTTCTGTAACTATGTATTTGAGTAGGCTAACAGAATATTAGTTGTCATCTAAGTAGCTTTGTAGAGTTTTTTGTTCTGTGGGGTTTCTTTATATAAATTAAAAAAAAAAAGTCATGAGATGTAATCTTTAATCAAGTTCATTTTTTTATTTGAAAGTTCTACTTATGGATTTTTTTTGTACCATAAGGACAAGTCACCTTATAGCAAATTGTTCTTTTTTATGTGTGTATAGGTTTGACTGCACAAACACACACATCAAATCAGGAATCAATAACCAAGCCATCAAAATAATTGAAAATAGAATGTTTGTTTTAGCTCTGGGTATGACATTTTACTTGCATGTGTGTTGTGAATAGAGTAATATTTTTTGTATCTGGTTTGATGTCTTTTTTTTCTACTTTAATTTGTTATGCTCTTGTGAAAACAGGCAAAATATTAACTGTTTGCTGACAACTTATTTCAGGTATCATTGTAAATTCTAATTCAAAGTAGTTGTCTACAAAGTGATGCCTGAAAACAAAAACTTTCCTGACAAGGATTAATGATTTAATAGAAGGCCTCCAGGTCCACAATGTACATTGACATGTACACCCACAGTGGCACTAGTACTCCTTTCTTAATACTAATCTATTATTATATCTAATGGAGACATCCAATCCCAAAGTTGTTCATCCCTTATCCTGCCCCCAAGTCTGCCCCCTGAAGCTTCTCCAGGAGGTTTCTATCTTTCTATCTTCTGTCTTGCTTTGTCTACTCCATATCTTGTTATTTCCCTCCAGATTCATGTCCCAAACAGGATGTCCTTGCTAGAACCTGTTTCTCCTGAAAAGAATGTCAAACAACATTTCACAGATAATGAGAATGAGATTTTCCACCATCCTAAGTGTGAGAAACCATGCAGGTGTGCTAAAATCCAGAAATATAAAGAAACCTTAAGGCATTGATGGAATCTGTATAATTTATACATTCAAAAGAACAAAAAATTCTTCTTCTCTTTTGAATGCCTACACATAATTTGCTATGTTTCTAATTGTGAAATCTGAGTAGATGTGGTGGTTTTACCACAAATTCAGTGATTTTGGAGCAGAGACTCTGAGAGAAGTCACAAACACACCCCAAAAATGAAGAAAACACACAAAAATCACAGTTTATTTTGCGCAAACACCAAAACCCGACAAATAAAGTGCAAAACAGATAAACAAATTAAATTTTTCCAGGGCCCGCGTTTGAGGTGAGGACGCTCTGGAGATAGTGCTTGTCTCTCTCTCTCTCTGAGCCCGGCTGAGAGACTCCGGGGTAGTTAGCAGGGAGCACGTGGTCTCAAGATCCCCTTAGCCGTGAACCTCTGCTCGGTTTCAACTGAGGAAAACAACTCAAGAAGATTACAAAA
>VYZS01052373.1:14432-24570 GCA_013400695.1 Neodrepanis coruscans | reverse complement strand
ATTTGTCATATGTATCTAAGGAGAATTTGTCACTCGGACTTTAAAAGGAACTGGGGGTAGGGAGAAAGCTACTCCTTCTTTTGAGGACCTTCAGCTTTGTGAGTGAGAGAAGATGGGGTTTGTGGAAGGACCTGTCTGTTCTGAGGACTTGTCTTGCTTTGTACCGCTAGTTAAAAGCCCTTCTCTGTTCATTCTCTCATTGCTTTGCTCTGTCATGCTGGGGGGATGAAGAAGCAGTTTGTAGCATTTTGTTAGGCTGGGAGAGCTGAAGAAAGTATTAGTACCTTGAGGATGAAGCCAAATGGAAATCTTTACACTGAGGTCATAAAGATGTGCTTGGGCTTTGGTATGCTGACCTAAACTGATTTCTTCAGTTTTGAGCCTAAAACTGATCTAAAGCCAGAAATGACCTATTTTTCCTAAACTTAGTTTGGTGAAAAATGGTCAGACCACATGACATAAGTTTTAGAAGTATTTAAAGAATAGTTAAATATCCAAAGGTTTCAAAGATTTTGCACTTTTTTTAATAGAATATCTTAAGAAGATTTAAGATGCTCATATTTGAACTTGCTGTCTTGGTCTAGTTTGCTGAATCCTGTTTCCAGCCTAGCCCAACCAGATGTGTTCTTTATCCTTAAATCAAACATTGCATGAAATAACTTAAGAATTCAAATACAAACTAGTCACAGGACCAAATTCTCCATTATCCACAGTGGATAACCATGCTGCAATTTTTCAGACTGGGCTGGGGTGTAATTTAGAGCAGAACTTGTGTCTCAGAGTCTTGGTTGACATTTTACTAAGAAGTTTTTCAACCTTGGGAAGTTCAGTTGCATCTGCACATCAACTTACCTGCATTCTGCAGAGTCTAGGAGTGACATGTTTGTAAATAAATCTGTCTGTATTGTGTAGCATAAACTGCATGCTGAACGCTGTATTGTCTTGCTGTCTTTTAATCCACTTTTTGCCTGTCCCTTGGTCTGCCCTCATAATCAAGGATCCAGATCAGCTAATCCTGCTGGTGGTAAGAAACGTTTTCCCTTTCTTGCTTTCTCATGTTATTTCCTTCACGTTTTTTAACTGCTAAGCTTTTAGCTTCCCTCATTCTCTGCTAACTGTGAGACGTAAAAAGCATTTTCTTAAAGTCGTAAATCAAAATGTGTGTGGCAAGTGATTTTACTTTCTCCCAGTAATCAAACATGGTAAGCATACATGCAGATTGTAGCTGGTTCACTGCTGCAGCTTAAATGCCAGGTGCTGAATAATTCTTCCAGTTACATCAGTGCCATCATGCTGACATCAGAGAGACTGCAGCAGTGTAACTGAGAGGAGTCTTGGCTTTTTGGTTGTGTTACTGTAAGACTTACATCTGTCACTCTGGGGTGGGGAGAATGAAGCCAGCACCACATACAGTATTGGAGTATATTTGGTTGATTCAGAATGGCTTTGGCCAAGAAATTGGAGGGGACAAGTAAGTTAAAATAATATGTATGTTATGGTATTGTTCATGAGAGTAACAGAATTGCAGATCATCTTAAGGCAGAAGAACAGTCTTTAACTCTGCTAGTTGTAATAGTGTCTGGAAGCGAAATTTTTGTGAGGTGTGGAGGTAGGTTTCAGAAAGAAACTAACATGAATATCAATTTAAAATGTGAAGTTGCTTGAGTATGTTCTTGCACCCTTTTAAAATATATTTTTCCTGGCTGTTTCAGCAAATAAATTGAATGTCAGGTATGGTAACAGCAACAGCAGATTTCCAGTGACCTGTATACCTGAAGAAGCAAAAAAAAAAAGTCATGAGTCTATTACTCTTACAGTTCTTTACAATTACCATTAAGCTAGCATTATGATTTATTAATTACTTTCCAAATGAATACACAGCCAAAAAAAGAACTGAAAGAAATAGTCATGGGATTGCGTTAGACAGCAAGACTGTTTCAGATAGAAAGATCTACTGCAGGTGGAATATAAATATGTAAATAAATCTTGGTAAACTTTCTTGTAGACAACATGGCTTAGAAGAAATGTAAACTTGCCATGGACTATTCAAACACAGAAGAGAAAAATAAAACCAACGATTCAACTTGCTAAAAATTTTCTTCATCTGAAAAATAAGTAATAACTCAATAGTGCTAATCTATTCAGATGTGATGGGGGTGTTATATTTTGGTTGGTTTTGTTGGGTGTTTTTTTAATTTCTGTTCACTGAATTATTGTGGCGTGAAGATGCCTGAGCTTCTTTGCAGCAGCTGACACTGCCAGAAGCTGGTACTCTGCAATACAGCTCTCCATACAGTCTAGTTCGTGTTGCTTTGTTAGGGGGAGAAGCAGCCTGTGAATTCCATGCTGCTGAAACAAGACTATCCTGGCACCTCTGCAAGCTCTCAATAAGCCAGTTGGGGTGTTCAAACAGCAGTGTCTGCTTTGGGCTTGATCCCTACTGGGCAGCACAGTTCATATAGGCAGAGTTGCTGATGTCAGTGTTTATTGTCCATGGGCTTTTCTCAGTCTTCCTTGAAAGCCCATAGGGGAATACTCCCATTAGTTTTCTGAGTGATTTGGATCAAATTCTTAAATAGAGCTGCTTGTGTTCTAGTTTTGCCATCAGTGTGTTTAAAATCTTGGGGGATTTTAATTGTTTTTTCGTTATTTCTTGTTCTCTCCTAGCTGGCAGCCGGTCCAGTTCTCCGGGTAAGCTCCTAGGAGGCACCTATGGTGGCCTGAGCAGTGGAACCTCCAGAGTCCAGCCAGTGCCATCATCTTCAGAGAAGCGCAGCAAGATTCCTCGGAGCCAGGGATGCAGTCGAGAGACGAGTCCCAACAGAATAGGACTAGGTAAGAACAGTCACTGCAGTGACACGCTGACCGGTGTGTTTGAAGGAGGGACTTTCTTGTTGACTGGGAAACCATTTATGTTACTGTTATTTGTCTGAACTTTAATTTTTCAGGTTAAGTTATATTTTCAAAGTAAGCCTAAAGATGTCACAATGTGTCTTCTGTTTGAAATTCAACATGAGTGATGTTATTAAATCAGACAGCAAAAACAGCTGTCGTGAATAACCGCCACAACAAAAAGGCCTCGTTTGGTATCGACAGCTTAGTCCCCAAATGGGCTGAACAATGTGGAATCAAGGGTAAATCGTGGATTATTTTAGAAACTCAGCAGTTTAAATGGTTTGCTTCTCTCATCCTTAATATCTGGGAGCAATGTTCTTAGGTGACATTTTAGACTTAGATTTAATTGTTCTACTTTCAGTATTCTTGTCTGTTCTGTAAAAATTCTGTAGTAGTTCTAAAATAGTTTCTATTTTCAAGTTTATCAGCAGACTCATTTTTTAAGTCAGGTAAGTAAGTATCAAATGTAAAACTTTGTGTATCTGATTTGAGGTGAAAAGGTATTCATTGTGCTGTCTGAATATTCTTGGTTTTTAATAGAAATTGTTTTCTAAGATGAAAGCTAATGTAGAAGAACACTTTGAATGATACTGATACTAAATTAGTTTTTATTTCCAAAGACTTTGCTATGAGGTTGAATTTGAAGTTATAGCCTTATTGTTGGCAGTTAAATTTATAACTGTTGTTTTAGCCAATGTATTTTACATTTAAGTTACCTTTTTATTTAGA
Organism: Neodrepanis coruscans; assembly: GCA_013400695.1. Lineage (NCBI taxonomy): Eukaryota > Metazoa > Chordata > Aves > Passeriformes > Philepittidae > Neodrepanis > Neodrepanis coruscans. Next base: position 20,946 of record VYZS01052373.1, on the reverse strand, counting down.
GTAGATTGTTAATAGAGAAGTCTCTTGCTCATTCCTCCAGTATACTGAAATGATTAAAGCACTTGAGTGCATATGCCACTACGATTCATAGAAAAATACTTCATGTTCATTGTGACTGCTTTTCTAAATTCAGTGTTCTTCTCATGTCTGATCTATTTGATGGCCTCTGTATGAATTCATTGTGCTTTTCTGTTCATTGCTATTAAAATGTAAAGTGCCTTCCAAACACTAGAGATAATAGTTCTGCTATCACTCTGTAGAAGGGCATTGTTTTTTAGGAGGAAGCAAAGATTGGTGGACTGTACCATCACATGTGCTTAAGCTGATCATCACATCATGTGGTCTGATTTGAAATGGTCTGGAGCATCTGAAGGAAAATTGCCTTGTGTAAAATCCTCACTCTTGGGTTGCCTGCTTTCAGGTATATTACGGGAGCCTTGAGTTCTTTTGAAAGAGTAATTTGTACCTCATTTCTCTGATGTGCTCCCTGAGAACACAGCCTTGTTCTTTGAGAGTGGGAGAGAGCTCTGACATGTCAGATGCGTGGCTTACACCTGCCCCCTGGGTTGATGGCCACAGCCTGTTCTTTTTGAGCTGTCGAGGGAACAGAAGTGTCTGACACTTGTGTTGCCTTTACTGCTCAGTTTCAGAAATTCTGGCTTTTTGTTGGATCTTGAAAATGGTGATATTGGCTTGGATAGCTTTTGAGCTGTCAGCTGTATATCATTATTCCTTTGTATTTATTAACTTATAGCATAGTAGCTAACAGTATTTTATGCTTTCTTATTATGTTGCTTCAGTCTCTATATTTCCTTGATATTTTATTTTGTTTGCTCATTTCATTAAATAAACTCCCACTCACCTTGGTTCTAAATACAGGAGCTATCCACTGGAGTTTTTCAGGCCCTCCTGGGGCAGTAGCAAGCTAATAGCCTCTGCATGTGGATGCCTGTTAGCATCAGTATCTTGCTGCTATCTTAGATTCCATGATGACCACGGGTATCCATGAATAATGCTCCTTCTGTATGCTGGGAACCTTGAAAGAAGTATGTTGTTTTCAAAGAGGCGCCCTTGGTGTGCCGAGGTCCTGTGTGATCACCTGTATGGCCTTGCTTGTGACACTTCAGTTTTAAGCTTGCTTTTGCTGTCTCCTTAGAGAGTTTTACTAGTGATGATAATAGGGGAAGGAGGAGTATAGTCCACTTAATCTTGGGCTTTTCTTTGGGCCCCTTGGAGAACACCATGTCCTCAAAAAGATGATGCCCATTTCCCATGGATTGAAAGTGACCTGCCTGAAGTTAATTCTGTTGGATGCTCGGCAGATTGTATGGCACAGCTGGATCTGAAAGGAGTGAGAGATTCAAGATTGTCATTTTCCAAAAAGTGGAGCAGACACAGCTGGCTGTCAGTTTCTTGCAGCAGCACTCTTTGTGGTTATGCTGTGCATGTTTATTGGAAAGCTGAGAGCAGTTCTTGACTTGCCTCTACTGGGTGTACCCTGCTACAGAGTTTTCCTTTGGCTGTTTTGGCAGTGTTTCAGACTCTTTAGAATACTGGTATTGATGGAAAGAAAGTGTCTGCTGATTTTTAGTCTCCGTTTAAGAATCATTAAAATTCCCACCCTAATGAAATACAAGTTTCTTTCAAGTGGAAGATTGGTAAACAGGGGCATTGTCACGTTCTGTTGGTAATATTTACATCTGTTGTGTTCCACTGGTGTAAGACAGCCTAATGGTGTGTTCTAATAATGGTGTGAGCCATGTCCAAGTGCTCTGACTTTCCAGATGAAGTTGGTGAAACTTAGATGCACAGTGTACATTAGAAAGTTGGGATGTTACTGAAACAACCCATCCTTTTCCTGTCCTAGACTCTCACAGTAGAGCTGGCTGTGGACACACTGGCTGCTTTCATCCTGCTTACTCCTTTTAATCCATTTTGCTCCTCATTTACTTGATTTCTGTCCAACTTTGGGAGATTGAGAATTCTCAAACTGAGACTTGTGTCTGTTGTCTCTGCTGCCTGCAGTGCACAGACAGGCTGTCACAGTATGAGAGACTTCTGTAAATTACAACACTGCTGGCCCTTGCTGCTGGCAGTGTTTAAAAGAAATATTCTGAGCCGCTGATATACAATCCTTTCTACACAACACATTAAAAATGTGAGGCAGGTGCTTGGGAGCTCACAACAGACTCATTCTTCAGTTCTTTTAAATCCATTTTTTTCTCTTGCTTTTGTATTTATATCCAGTAACATGCAACCTTTTTGTTTAACCATTACTCATGAAATAAGCACTGTTTGTTTTTGGGTGCTTTGTTTGTGAAACCAGTATTGTGCTTCATCTGTAGCACTGTTCTACTAGTCGCTTGTCATACAGTTGAAGTGCATTTTCTTTTTGCTTCATACTGCTGCTGTTAGCTGTTATGGAAGAAGAATGTATTGTGTGCATACATTAATTTTTTTTAATCATACAAGTCTCTCCCTCTCTAAAGAGCCTTCTACTGTTTTGAGTAGGGTTGTATTATAGAAAAGATTGGCAGATCTTCTCTACTTAAGAGAAATGACTGCTTGTGCAAACCTGATGTGAAGGCTGCCATTATTTACATCTAAGCATGAGACCCAAGAATGAGAAGTTTGCTTCTAGAGAGGGAGTCTGCAATTTCAAGCCAGTATTTTGTGGAAGACTTTGGTGTGTTACTTTTAGCTGTAGTTCACCTGTCAGCTTTTTTTCTTTGTACATGTGAGATGAGATTATTGTAATCATGGATCCTAATTTCCTTCAGTTCTTGTAATTTAGTCTGTCATTATAAGATCATTTAACTCACTCGGAACCATTAGACATTATGGTGATCTAATCAGCTTGGTTAATAGCTCATCGTGTATTGTCTGACATCAAAGGTCAACCATCAGAACCATTAATTCATCTGAGAGATACGAACTGGGTTTTGTAAAAGTGGAAGGGATTTCACAAACCAAGAATCTGGCAGAAGTCTCTATTTGAATTTTAAAGTCTAAATAAGAAGTTTCTATTTTGTTCTGTACTATTTAATTGAAAGATGGTAATACACTTAGTGCATATGAGATCACAGAAGCACTGTGGAGGAACGTCATTAGCTTGAGTCTAGGCATTTAAGTTCTGTATTCCAACCAATAGAGATTTATAAGAAAATATAGATATATTCTGAAGCATGCAAATGACTTTTTTTTATAAAAGCAAGGATACTGTCAAAGTATTAGCATGTTCACATTATGCATATGTGTACCTATGCTGTGTTGTCATCAAAGTCGGTAGATTAGGTTTTACTCTGTATGGAATTCAGGAAAATTCTGTAATGGCATTTCCTGAACACTTAAAATATGCTACTGCCTTTTCAAAACAGCAAAGGAAATCCCTCTTGTTATTAAATTCTTCAAGGTAAACTCCTGACAATTAACTGCTATTTTTTTCCTAAGAAAATACTGTCTTCTTTACCAGGTATAAAGCTTACTAAATAACTCTCTGCAGACATCTTTCAAACATGTAGGGTTTCAAATATCTGCAAACATGTAGGGTTTAGAGTATAGTTAAAAGAGTATAGTTTAAAGCTCCTCTTAAATGTACATATGTCTCAATCTGTATGCATATAAAACCATAAATCTAAGCTTTTAGAAATGCTTGGGGAGCAGAAGCTACTTCTGTTAAATATCTGAAGCTGCTGCTCACTTCAAATTCAAATCACTTTTTAACCTGTCTTTCAGGTATTCAAGTTCTAAATGCTTTTTACTAGTATCTTTCGTTAGAGAAAGTATCTCTGCAAGTCTGTACAGTACACCTTTTTTTCCTTAGGATATTTGTTCATGGCAAAACTACCCCTGTGAAAGGCAAATCTATGTAGAAATAGGGTATCAGTGTTGTGATTACTTAAAAAAATTTTCATCTCTATTTTGTTCCAGAAGGGTGTTTATCTTATAATTAAGGAAGAAATATTCCAGGAGGGTTTGTTTCAGCCTCATCTGTTTTGCAACAGTAGAGCTTCCCTAAATGATTGAAGATTCCTGCTCTACTTGAATAACAAAACTTGGATTGCTTAAGAAAAAAGCAGACTGTCAGCTAGACGTTAATGCTGCTGAAATTTCACATCACAAACAGCTCAGCATGTGAGGTAGTTGGTTTGTAAAGAGCCTGAGCAGGCTGCTGCAAATTGTAATTACTAATGTAATAATTACCGTAACTAACAGAAATGNTACAGTACACCTTTTTTTCCTTAGGATATTTGTTCATGGCAAAACTACCCCTGTGAAAGGCAAATCTATGTAGAAAATAGGGTATCAGTGTTGTGATTACTTAAAAAAATTTTCATCTCTATTTTGTTCCAGAAGGGTGTTTATCTTATAATTAAGGAAGAAATATTCCAGGAGGGTTTGTTTCAGCCTCATCTGTTTTGCAACAGTAGAGCTTCCCTAAATGATTGAAGATTCCTGCTCTACTTGAATAACAAAACTTGGATTGCTTAAGAAAAAAGCAGACTGTCAGCTAGACGTTAATGCTGCTGAAATTTCACATCACAAACAGCTCAGCATGTGAGGTAGTTGGTTTGTAAAGAGCCTGAGCAGGCTGCTGCAAATTGTAATTACTAATGTAATAATTACCGTAACTAACAGAAATGTGACTTGACTTTGAGCTTTCTGTCCTCATTAAACTTGTTCACCTTCTCTGAAACTCTCCATGCTGCATGCTAGCACGGAGCAGTCGTATCCCCCGACCCAGCATGAGTCAGGGGTGCAGTCGTGATACCAGCCGTGAGAGCAGTCGAGATACAAGCCCTGCTCGGGGCTTTCCTCCACTTGGTGAGTACATGTAGGCATTGGAGCTTTAAGGGTCGATATTTTTTTTTTTCCTTTTTCCCTTGTTGTGATTGCCCTTTCAAGACACTGCTAGGTGGAATGAGCTCTTTCCTGTCCTCTGGATTCCTGACACTTCCCCTTTCCAACCCTGTTTTTTTCCCCCTTCTGTTTTCTTCTGCATGCTTCAATTCTGGTTCTCAGCGTGTCACTGTTAGCAGAAAATAGTTTAGTTTGAACATTTGCAATTTGTAGTTTCATAGAATCAGCTTGTATGGGGCTGCTGTGCTTTGCTTTACAACACTGATGGAAATCTATGGGAGGGCAAACCTGGATCTTCTAGGTCACACTGAAGTAGTTGGTAGCACCGTAGTCTGTTTCTGAGTGACTCTAATTATTCATTATCTGACTTCCTTACAGCTAGGTACAGTTATAGTATGTAATTCATAAATCCTACATATAGTATAGGATACATACGTTTAGTGTATATATATGTACTAAATCCTCCAGTGGAGACAGAATCCCTCTTTTTGTAGAGGTTTTACAGGAGATTGTCAATCATCAATTAAGTTGCACATGCTGTAGGAAACTTTCTCAAGCCGCCTAAAAGCATGGAAAGACTGAGGTTTTAAAGGAGCATCATTAAAGTGCAGCTGAAGTGTACAGTACAAATAGAAAATCTAATTACACTTACCACATGCAGAAGTTTTTCTGCCCAGTGCTGAATACAGCAAGATAGTTAATGTTTCTGATCAAATACCATATCATATATCCAACCAAATACATTACTTGTTTTATCAAAGACTTGTCATCTCAGCATGAAATCTCCATGAAATAATTTAATGAAGAATGGTGTTACGGGATCTGTTTTACACATAGTGAAAAAATAGAGGTATATGATATAGTGTGTAAGTGGAACATAGCATAAGCTAATATTGGTGAGGCTTTTGGGTTCAAAGACTTAATTATATTGAGCTGTAAAATATTTGCATTATCTCTAATATCTCAATTTTTGGTAAAAAATGGGAGGAGTTGAACTTCACATTCATAACTTGATTCATAGCTCTTTAGGGTAAATAGTTGAAATTTGTAGTGATTAAATGTAGCTGATTTAATACCAAAGCTATAAAAAGACACAACTACACAACTGTAGCTGATTTTTATAGCTACCTGCCTAGCTTCAGTTTTGGACAAAACTTTTTCTCCAGCCAAAACATTTTCTCTGTATAAGCAGGCTGGATTTCAGGGTTAACTTGTCAGTGTTCTATGTCACTGTGCTGTGTTTTGTTTATTTTATTAAAAATACAGTTTAAATACTGTCTTAAGCCCTTGTTCCAGAATCATGATGTGAGCTTTGTACACCTTCACCAGTTCTGAGTTTGACTCATACACTGACTATAAAATTTCAGTTACAGATGTGTGTTTCACTGTTTGTAACAACCTTTATTGTGCAGAGAGGGTCGTCTCATTTTAGGTCACGGTATTTAATTACCTGAAGATTAATGCATTTCTAGAAATAAAATGTTGTTAGATCATAAAACTTACATGGAGAGGAAATAGTGTAACTATAACCCAGTGTAGTTGTTATCTTTTTGCATTTTCCTTGTGTTTTCATTGAAATGCTTTAAGCTTGAATATGTTCCTGAACTTGTTAATAATGTATTGTGTGATTCATCTCAAAGACATTTATATATGT
>VYZS01052373.1:1586-14399 GCA_013400695.1 Neodrepanis coruscans | reverse complement strand
TATATATGTCAGTTTAAGCCAAAACAATATGGTTCTATTACAGCATTTTTAGAACCCAGTTAATCTTGCAATAATATGAAGAGAACATAATCCTAATGTGCATGGTCTGGTTTTGCTCATAAAGATTAACTTGTATATTTGTGAATTATTCTTAAAATATCTATATGTAAATGATAGGATTCTTGTATTTAGCATTATTATGGTCAATATCAAGACTGGCATCCTGACCTTGCAAATTTCTCTTTTTGGGGGCTGCTGTGCAGGTATGCATGACTGTACATTAAGAGTCTTGCTTCCTAAATTAGTAAATACCAGTCAAGAATCAGTCTATGCTCATCCTCCTTGCAGAGATGTGGGTTTTCTTATTTTTTTTTTCTTGTTTCTCTGTGGGCCCTGATCTTGCAGTGGTGCCCACAGGGGCACAGCAGGTGGCCTGGGAGAAAGCAGTTGGGAACTAAGAACCTTAATTGTGAGGTTCAGTCCATAATCCTGCACTGATCCTGCAAATGAGTTTACTTATGATGTCAGTGGGATTGTTCTCTTGAATAAATGCATGTGTTCTCCTTAGTCAAAGACCACATTGCATATTCTGTCCAGCTGTTAGTGAGGCTCTCACAGTTGAAAAAATGGCAAATTTTATTTTTCTCACATTTCTGATTTCTAACTCATAATATTAGTATTTGTGTTTATGAGTGCTTTGAGTTAAAAAAAAAGACTTAGAATTTTTCTGCTGCACATATATATGCATAGCTGACAAAGTCTTTGTATTAGAAGGTGATTCTGCTTTGTTGTTTCAGTTTCTTGACGGTACTAGTTATGATGTTAAAGAAACAAGGCCTTCAGTGAGTCTGTGATGATGAATTACTCAAATGAACAATCAGTTTCTTGGGTCAGTTGATTTGAATTGGTGAGCATGTCATTGCTAGATGTAGGGAAAATTTCTTTAGAAGTACTAAATTTCTGTAATTTGGAAATGACTGGGACAGTTTTTCATTTGCTTTCATAAAGAACTCACTTGTATGCTGAATCCAAGAACTGAAAACCTCTCCAAAGGCATTTTGTGATTGATGTGCTGCTAACAACTGGGAATTGAAGTGGGAGCTATATTTGGCTTAGGCTTGCTCCTTTGCTACTGTGTGTGCTCCTTTGCTATTAACAATTTGTATACATGTGTAATTCTAGATAAGTGTGTGATGTGCATATTCTGGTTACCTGTGCATGTACATACTGAGGTCCAAGAAACATGTATACAAAACCTGTTAAAAGCAAGACACCTTTGGTAGTAGCCAACACCTGCAATATGTGTGTACGTGTGTTTACTTGGGAAAGAAACCCAACCCAAGGACCAATACATGGTGGTTGGTGGCCTCCCTGTATGACTCTTTCTGCTTACATGGTTGTGCACTCTCCTTGTTAACGTTGGTTTTTTTATGCATAGGCTAGAATGTTGTGGAAAAATACCTGCAAGCACAATTTGTAGCCTTCCATCGTGGCTTCACTTTGGGGTTTAGATCAGACACATCTAAATCCTTCTGTGTAGTTATGTGCTCCACGTTCTCATGATGGCTGTCTTCAGGCCTGTGGGCCTGCAACGTGACTGATGTGCACTGGGGTGTTTTTGCTGAGCTGTACCCAGTTTGGGACTGTTACAAATGAGTTGTGTCATGCATTGTGTTTATGGTCACAAGGGGAAGGGGGGGAGGCTGCAGACGGAGGTGTCGCTGTGGGGCTTGCACTGTATCTGTTATGCATTCATATACAGCCTCATTTCCCTGTCACTATGAAACACCTTTACTGGTAGCGGTCACACGCATCCCCTTTGGATTGTGGCATTTTCTGTCTCGGGTTAAATGTGTGTTAATCCTGTGGGTGTTGCCATTCCTTCTACTTGCAGCTTCTCGACGTCATTCCAGGTCCACTAGTGCTCTCTCCACTGCTGATTCTGTTGGGCAGTCAGGTGAACAAGCGCTAACTGCATGAATCCGCTTCTTATCCGTAGTCTTGTTTTACACCATCTTAACATTTGCCATCGTGTGCATCAGCCAGCACTTGGCATGTGCTTCTCACTGCTGCGGGGCTTTCTGTTCTGGTTTTGTTCGATGTGGCTTTTTGTTTTGAATTTAATTTATTGGATGTTTTTAATTTTATGTATTTTAGGAACATTGTGAACAGTGTTAAAATGAAGGGTGATCCAGGGCTTACTCAATTCTCTGACTAAATTGGTTCAGTTGTGCAGCGTGGGCTAAACCCTGACTGATGCAGAGTACTTGCAAATTCTGTTTGCTCTTAAGCAGTATAGCAATTTCCAATGCCTAGGACTGGATCCCAGTGGGTTTCATCCCATTTATTACTAAATATTCTGGACTTCTGTCTCTGTTAATGAAAGTTCTTTGCGGGATCCTCTCAAAAATGCACAAGAGCAGCAAAAATTAAGCATCTCATGAGTTTTCAAAATTAACTTTGGAGCATAACACATGCTGATCCAACTTTCATATAATTCTGAAGGCCTTGTCCAAAGTACATGGAAGTTTTTGAAAAAAAAAAAAAAAAATCCAACCGAAAACCAAATCTATAGATTCCAGTTGCTTCTTCCTTAACCCTGTGCTGGATTCCAGGTTACAGAGAACCCGTTACTCCCTTTGAAATCAAGATGCTTCACTGGGAGTCTTAAAAAGAATTGAATGAGGGCTACTAGCTTTGTGACAATAGAGACTTTAATTGTGGGGACAAAGATGATGTAGAAATGAGACCTTCAGTGTTTTCTTGGAGGCTAAAATCGCATAAGGAATTTATGATGCTGAAGGTTGTTTAATTAAGCTCCTTCAGATAGGGAGTGAAACATACTCAGTTTCTCATGAGTCTAGTTAAATGGTGTTACTTAACTAAAACTCTCAAAACATTTCCTTCATCAGGTTACTCAACAGACATGATGCAAGCTGATTTGACTGGCATTTTTCAAGTAACAATCTGAATTTGCATTTAACCAAAGTAATTTAAAGTATTTAAAATAGCTCAATTGTAATACAGATTTAAGCTTTATTTGCATTCAGCTTCCTGTGATAGTCACTTCATGCTTGGCTCCTGTGTTTTGGTACAAAGCATAGTCAAATTTTATATGATTGCCTGTGTCCTATAGAAGGCCAAAATCTTCTGGAAAATGTCAAAATAGGTCAGAAATGGTGGTTGCAAATTTTCATCAGGTGTGTAACAAGTATAATGAATCTAGCCAGAGAGACAAGGGAATGTGGCCAGAGCACATTCTGCTTATTTCTTGCCTGGTAACATTGGGCTTGCCTCTGCTGGTTATTCCTGGAGCCAGATGTGTTCCCAGCACCACATTAAAGATATGGTGAGGTCTCTCTTAAGGTCTTTTCTGCACTCAGATATGGCAACAGTGTCTTAGGGAGAAGCCCCAAATAACTTGGGTGTTATGAAGTTAAAGATCACTGAAAAAAGTAGTTCAGAAAATTCCTGATAGCCACGTAGATAGATAGGAGCCAGCATGCCACACTGCACTTAATGTGTTAAAAAAGCTTAATTTTATTTCTTTATGCTGGGTATTTAAACTGATCTACAATTGAATTACTTTGTCATTTTGTTCTTCATTTAAAAAAAACAACAAAACAAAACAACTATCTCCCCTTTTCTAATGTAAGGCTAAATCTATGTGAAAACAAATGATAGTCATATTTTTGATTCTATGTGATTTCAAAAGTTAAAGCCAAATTCTGACCTTGCTAAAACTTCTGTAATGTCATTGAGTTGGGTTTAAATATAAATCTCAGTCCAGAACTTGTTTCAACATTTACAGCCCTTGTACTGTACCAGATATTATTTACACTTAGTAAAATCCTTGTCTTCTCTACATATTTGTAGTGTATATCTCTGTAGTAGAGACTTCAGTTTCAGTCAGACCTAATGTATTATCATCTCCTCTGTGTCTGTTGAGTGCACAGACCTTTCTATTTTAGGGATAAAGCACTCTTTCACTTAAATATTTGAAGTGATTCTTCAACTCAAGTGCATTAAAAAAGGGGATAGTAATAACACATACAACTTTTATTTCTTTGTGAAATGTCATGATTTGATTACTTTTTGGCAGTAGTTCTAAGAAGTTTGTTTTTTTTTTCTTGTAATGTGTTTTGTAGAAAATGTGCTTTTGTTGTAAATCAGAAATGTCTTGTCTGGGTGTGTAACTCTAAGAAACAGTAAATTTTGGTAGATAACACTTCTGTTTGAAATAAATACTAGTCTGCAGGGGCTTTTTTTTCTTCTCAAAATACTTTGGATATAAAAAAAATCTTCCCTGTTACCTTTCAGTAGTTTAATCTCTGATATACTCAAATAAAGCTTTGGAATTAGGACAGTAGACTGGCAAACTTCAATTTCTGATTTAAATTATGCATGTCAGTGTCAGCTAATTCCTTAAAAGATATTTCAGTGCAGTAGATTCTTAAAGAAGAAAGCAATGCAGTTTTGTGATAAGCACAGTATTGTCCTGAAAAATACATTAAGCTGCTGAATACCATGTTTGACCTCAGTTTTTTTGTAAATCCACATTATAGTTAGGCAATTTGATGAGCAGTGGTTTTCCATTGTTAAATTAAATATAGATGAACTATTAAAAGACCTGGGTGACTTGATTCCTGAGGCTTGATGGCTGCCTCCTGTGTGGATCAGCTGAAGGTCTGTTAAATGGGTTCATGCAGCTTGATTTGTGCACCACCGAATTTGCTGGCAAAACTCCTATTGGCCTGTGTGGGTGCAGGGGACAGAGATGTGACACATATTGCAGGAGGGGTATTCTAAGCCCCCCCATCAGCAAACACAAGCCTGCATGGGAACAAAAACTTGGAATGTTCAAAACCAATCTTCCTGCTTGTGGGCTAGAGCCAGGATTTCAGTTGTCTGGTATCTGGTCTGCCCCCATCTAGAAGGACCAGGCTGCCAAAGCCTGGCCTGTGGTACTCAAATCACTGATTTTGTCATATCCTGCTAACATGCCTTCTTGAATTTGGCCTTTGCTAAAGAAACTAATTTCAATAATTTTTTGGTAGACTGGTCAAAAAATAAACTAATTAATATTAAGAGTGTAAATGCATTTTAGAGTCAATCCCTGTTGCTTTGGATGCTGTTGAGAGCTTTGCCATCAAATTCAAAGAGATAAGGATGATATTGTATGCTCAGAAAAATCAATTTTGGTATAGAGCTTTGGCATATAAACTGCTTCTCAAGAACAGTACTAAACCAAAAATTGGAGTCACTTCACAAGTAAATCATAAACCTTATTGTTATTATACTGTGAGGGTATAGGGGGATATTCTACTTGTTAAACAAGCTTTAAGACATAAAATAGGTTAATCTGGTACTGCTAGTCTCGCATCCTTGCCTGTAAAAAGGCTCAGGATGAGTGAGTGCTTGGGTATTAACATGTTCTGACGCTGGGCGTGGCTGTGTCTCTCTGAAGTTAATGAGAAGCTTTCTCTTGATTTCTGAGAGTGCCAGATTGGGATGGGCACGTCTGCCTCTGACATTAAAATAAAACATTGAAACAACTATGTAAAAAGAAACACAAAATAGATACCCTGCTTCCCAGATTAAAATAAATAAACACGAAGTTGCCCTGAGGATCCAAAATTGTCTCTGATGCCCAACAAACAATAGTTTATTTCTTACCCTAATGGCAAACTCTTGAGCTTTGGGTAAAAGGGTGTTTGATGGAAAAGCACTGTGAGTTCCCAGAGCCTGTGGGGAGAGCTACTCAGGCACCTGATTAGGATTCCAAGTGAATGTGAATTCATTTAACAATCCCTTTCAATGTTGTCTTTTGTGCAGACCGGTTTGGGCTCGGACAGCCAGGCAGGATGCCTGCTTCTGTGAATGCCATGCGAGTCCTGAGCACAAGCACAGATCTGGAGGCTGCTGTGGCCGATGCACTGGTAAGAGGAAAAATACAAAATGCTTCCAACACCGGAAAGTGGCTTAAAGTTACCTGTACGTATGTTCTCCTCTTCTAAATAGCTTTGTTCTGATTGTGCCAGTGTCTGATGCTGTAGAGTTAGTTACCTTTTGCTGTTTTGTCTTTGGGTATATTGGCAGCAGTTTGTTTTTCATTTTTCAATGTTAGTTCTCTGCAGTTGTTATCAGGCAGACTGTTGTGGCTTGGTGCTAGAGCTGAAGGATGGGTTGGATCAACTGTTTGTCTTTCACTTGGCTGTCAAAGGCTGTCACAGGATGTCCACAGCACTTTGTGAGGTTGGAGGTTTCCATCAGTCCCATTACCTGCATGAAGACTTTGTCAGAAAAAGACTGGTTAGATTGCAGTGAGAGCTGAGAATTTCACAAGTTCTACCCTATGTTATTTGTACGTGAATAGATAGGTCATTACTTGGCTTGTACGGAATCAGTACCATCTGATGCAGTTAAATTGCAGTGCATTCATCTAGTTTGTTGCTAGTATTTTCAAATATTCACTGTTTCTCCTAGTAAAGTTGTCATTTAAAAAAAAAAATCATTCTGTATAGTTTTATCATAATATGGTGTCTCTTAGCTAGAACCCAGAAAGAGTCTTCTGCTCTTCAGAGGGCAAGTGTTAAGCCTTTGGATTTACTTTGAGTATTGGGGGAATGTATTTTTTTAATTTAACTACACACACATATTTGAGTATGTATAGAGGCAGGAAAAATTACTGTACAATGTTAACTGGTTACCAAGTGGGTCTTCTCCAGCTCTAGATCTGAACTGAGAGAAGGATTTCCTGATGTGTCTTGGGCCACATATCTGAGATTGTCTTTAGGGAGGATGAACCATGTCCACGGTGTTTGTGGTAGATGGTCTTTGTCCATTTCCTAGTTCATTTTCCCTAAGGATGGCTAACGTTTTCCTTTTTATATATGATTATCACTCAGTTCATGTCACTTTAATTTCTAGATGATTATTAGAGTACCTCTAGAAAAATGCCCCTTTTTACAAAATTTACCTTTTAAAACTGAAAAAAAAAGTATTTGTGAATAATAGAAAGGTAAGGCAGTATATAATTGATGGCACTGTTGCATTTAGTGGGCTGAATCATTAGTGAGTATTTTCATTACCAAATACATAAAACAACTTGTGAGCCAATTTTTAGTCTCAGCACCTCAAATTTGCCACCAAAGCACTTAAGGGTATAATTACAGGCAATAGTTTGCCTGTGTGAACGAAATCAGGCTTTATCCTTGCATGTGAGCAGCTGCTGAATACAGGTTTTTTGAGGGAGGAGAGTGTCATAGTCTCATTTGAGTGCTGAGCACTCAGATTTCTTTGGGTGTGACTTAATCTTCAACTAGATTTACAGAGTTCCTTTTCAAATATTTAATCTTAGAAATTAAATAATTTTATACTGAAATGTTAAAATCTTGAAGGATCGAATACTTAAAAGGGAAATACTTAAGTCTGGTTGAAAACTAGGGAGTGTTGCTGACTTGGTTGATCAATCTGAATTTGTATGACTTCAGGGGATGCAACACAATCTTGTTGTCCCCTTATTTCCTACCACCCCTATTTTTTCTTGGGTGCCTTCTCACAACAGGCAATTTACAAACCCTGTGCAGGCTCCTCTCGGAGAGTAATCTGATTCCAGCTTTTACCAGTAGCCTTGTTTTCAGAAGTGTTTTCTTTTCCAGTAGAAAATGAAAAGAACTTCTCCAAAAATAGCTTCAGCCAAATTCTGAATTTAAACAAAACACAGTGGGTCATTTTGTGACCTCTGCTCCCTCTGTACAATTCCCATTGGATCTACTGCTTCTGTTTGAGCTGGAGTTGGCCTAAACCCACAGTGTCTGTACTGGGAATCAGTGCTCAGATCTGTCAGAAGAGCTCAAAGGGTGATGGAAACTTTGCTGTTAAGTAAGGCCTTTAAGGCAGGGGTGCCAGCCCCTTCTTTAAAGGAGCTAATCTTCAAAAAAGTGTGGTGTAAGAACTGCGGGTTGAAAGAGAACTTGGCAAGTGAAGTTGATGAAATGTGCTGCTGTAGATAGAGACTTCCTCACATCAGAATTTCTTCACAAGACTTTAAAATGAAATGCTACTATAATATGGGGGGGGAAGAAATTATCACCAAGAACTCTGGTATCTTTCAGTGCTAGGTTTTTGAAAAGTAAGCAAAGAGGTGTTGTATATAGATCTGTTCCTAAAAAACTTACCAACAGATAATGTCACTTCCCAGCTTCCTAATGGGAATTGTAGGCAATATAAGAAGAGCACCAGTTAGGGGATAAAGCCAGGCATTATTATACCCACTTTTATTTTGCATAAACTGTATTTTTTTTTAATTTGCTAAGACACATTTGCTGTATGTTTTTGTTGCAAAAACAAACCCTACATAAGCTTCTGACATAATTCTCTATGCTTTTTCCCACCCTTCAATATTTTCCTGCCTACAGCTGTTAGGAGACTCCAGGAGCAAGGTACTAGTGCTTTCTTGACTTTTTATTTCTACTTTCCAACTCTCCCCACCCTCTTGCTAACACCCATGATACTGCCTGCACTTGAGTTAATTTCTATGCTTCAATCCTCCAGTCCTAGTGGAAGCAAAACTCTCCAGCTTCACAAGTCGAAGTACTGCAGAACTGGACACTGGAGGGAATTCTGTAGCAAACACTTTAGAATATAGATTATCTTTTTCTGATGCATTGTCTTATCAATCCCATTATGTTAAGATTCATTTAAGCGTTTGTTTTGCTGCCATAATTATTCTAATATTCCTTCTGTAAGGATCAAGGTTGTCAAAGATGTACTTAAGGGAATTAGGTCCTCTAATGCCATGTTATGGAAATGAAGGGATTTGAGTACTGAGCAGCCTCTGGAAAAATTCTAGCCCAAACTAACAAAGAAATTGCCATCTCCTATATCCAGTGCATTTCTAGAGTCACTTCAGTATCGATATCAAAATGACTGTGCATGCCAGCACAGATTCTATCAGCTCTTTCTTCCTTATCTTTAATTTTTTTAAAGTAGACGTTATATCATCATAGCATCTGTAGCAATGGATCTGACCATTATGCCAATAAAACAACTGGTAATTAGATTACCAGTAACTAATTCCACTGGGCATAAATATCTTGCTTTTATGCTGAGGACAGCAGGCCCTATTCCCCTTAGTCACTCAAATTGTCTTATTGAAATCAATGGGATCTGTCTACTGTGAGAGGTAAGCAGGCAGTGCACGGTGACATCTTTTTAAACACATATGTCACTGTAACAATAGCTTTAATCTTCCTTTTAGTGATTACAGATAGAATGCTTTTGTTTTGGCATTGATGTAACTATATATAACTTGGTAAGCCTGAGTTTCCCTTTTTCCAGAAAAAGCCTGTGAGAAGAAGATATGAGCCCTATGGGATGTACTCTGATGATGATGCCAACAGCGATGCCTCAAGCGCCTGCTCGGAGCGCTCCTACGGCTCCAGGAATGGGGGCATCCCACACTACCTGCGGCAGACTGAAGATGTGGCCGAGGTCCTGAACCACTGTGCCAGCTCCAACTGGTCTGAAAGGAAGGAGGGGCTCATAGGTCTTCAGAATTTACTGAAAAGCCAGCGGACACTGAGGTGACCTTCATAGTTTTATGGTGTCAATAATTCATGTGGCATGGCTACACTCAGAAGTCAGTAATGGGTACCTGCCTTATGGAGACAGGTAGTATCTTTCATGGCTTTCAGGTCTTAAAGGCTGTGAAGGCTTTGTCTCCACAATGTGGGACTTAACCTTTGGAAAAATTTATGCTATGTTGTCAGTATAACTTTTGTTAAATTGTGGCAGTAATGTGGAAAGGGCCCAGGTAAGCATTTTGTCTTCTCTTGGCCTTCCTCTGCCTCATGAATGCCTCCAGTGGTAGGTGCTTGTTGCAGCACGGTGAGATTTCCCACAGTGATGCCATTGTAAACATACTCAAAGGGCGGTACCATTTTTACATTAGTTTCTTTGAACCTTCAATATTTTTTTCCACAGTAATTTAGTTGGTGAAGAAAACATTGCACTTACTCTAAAATGACTCAGGGTGTGTGTTTCAAGGCTGAGATCAGACAGTGCTACGTTGAGTATACTTTGAGCCTTTATAAAGGCTGTGTTAACTGTAATTATAGATCTTGTTTATAACTCTTGAAAAATCTTACATCACAAACTTGTGTCCTATAAGTGGTGCAGTCTGTAATGTAGAGGAAAGTTTCTTAGGGCAATGAAGTAGGTGTACCAACTCTTGAAATTTTGCTTATAGTAGGAGAGGTAGAACTTTTTCCCTTGTTGAAAACCACAAAACCCCTTTAAACACCTTTGACAAGTCACATGTTAAAAGAGGACTAAAAATTATCTAGGAGTCATGTGGAAACTCTCTATGGCCACAGGTTGTGTTAACTAGACAACTGACTCTCAGGCTTTTCACCCATAGTTTATGGTGAAAGTATTAGAAAGTTATTGTTTATTTTTTGGCTTCTTTGGAGATAACATTCACAAATAGCTGTGACAATTTTATTTTCCTGTTACGAGTAGTATGTACTTAAATTATGGCTAAGTTTATAAGTGATTGTTGTATGATTTATAACCTATCTACTTGGATTTGTGCAATTGTTTCCATTTTAAAAGGGCTTCACACTGGCTGAAAATATTTGGTGGTTCATGTTAACAGTCTGAATAAAAACGTACAGAGAGCAGGCCTGGAAAGGTTGTTTTCCAGCCATCATAAAAATACTCTGGCAATTCACATGATATGATTCAGTCCTTAAATGGGAAGTGGTACAGGTTTTTTAAATGGGTAGTTAGAGTCTCTAGATCAGAGATGCTTTTTGATGTGGTCTGAGTCTCTTAAAAGATACTTCCCCACACGTATGCTGTCTTTTCTCTTTCTCTTTAATGAACTGCCTTGAAAAACTGTGGCACCTCATATATTTGTATGAAAAAGTTGGGTGAGACTTTGATTTTGCCAGAAAGGTGTGTGAGGATTATAAACAAGGTTTGGAATGCTCTTGGGGGGGAGTTTCAAGGGAGGAAGCAATGAGAATTTTTGGTGATGGGCAGTTTATCCAGATCAGTAGCTCTTAGAAGAAGTGCCAGTGGAATTAAACTATTGATTTCAACCCTGCTGGCTGCACTGTTTGAACTGTGCTGCTGTCACTAGTCCCTCAAGCTGGCTAGTCATCTTAGCTTTGATCCTGAATAATTTTTAAACCTGTCCCAGAAACGACAGCTCTGCACAGTTACTTTTTTTATTTTATACTGGATTTAGTTCTCCACATTTCATTTTGGTTTTATTTTGATCTGCTTGTTCCTTGGTTCAGAGTTGATCTGGTGCCAGTTCTAATGATTAGATTTTATCATCCTGCTTGTTCCCACGGCACCCTGCAGAACATCATCAAGGTCATTAGTCCTTGGGGCAAGTCTGTCTTCTAATTAAACCTGATATCTTCTGTTCTACAAGTTAATAGAAGGCAGTGATGTGGCTGTGTTTTCTTTAGTATTCTGAACTGAAAGATGGCTGATACTATATTAGCTGGGATTTGCATATCCAGAGATGTGCATGCAAAGTGGAATGGCACTTACCTATCCTCTTTGTTTCATAAAGCTTCATGTGGCCTGGTTTTCCAAGGGCTCCCCATAAGGTCTTCTGAATAAAACAGAGGCCAGTGAGTCCCTTAAGGAAATGTTCTTCCATTGCCTGTTGCAATTTAGTACTTGAATTACTACCTTAGGTCTGTGAGCTTTTCTTTTAAAAACAGACATGCTTATACTTGCTGACTTCATATAACCTTTGTTCAGAAAGAACATTCATTACAGTAATAAATAGGGATGCATTCACAGGTCTGCCATCTACACGATGTCAGGAGATGTTACAGTTGTTTTGAGACTGTGCAGCCTCATCCTGAACTAAACTGACAGCTTACTGTGATGTTGTTACAAAGACTTCTTCTCTCTCAGACTTTTAAAACCATTGGTTTTGTGCCCTTTTAAGTGCTGATCAGCCTAACATAAAATAGCTGCAGACTGCTAGCATATTCTGGCTATTTGAGGCTTATTTTTAGAAAGAGAGAAGTTGACAGTAACAGTAGAATTAATGTTGGTCTGAAAAGACATTACCTGTCATCAAAACCTTCAGTAGCTGTTCTCTGAGCAACCAGTGTGCATTTCACTAGTTGCTCTGGTTTCATTGTAATTGCAGAAAATACCTAATTGCATCCATAGTATGCAGGAAATGTAACTTAACTGCCTTGCTCTGTTTTTGTTCGGACTGTAAACAAGCAAAGCCTTCTGTATTCTTTGCCAGTTTGCCTTGAAGGAAAGCTAAGACTTTAATTTTCAATATTTTACAAATAAGAGCTTGGGCACTGAAGAGTTCTTTATTTGACTCAAACTCAGTATCTCTTGCATTGGTCCTTTTTTCCCCCTGCCATAAAAAGAGCACTACTGAGCACCTAATAATCTCTTACTAACAGGAACTTAGATTGTGCCTTGATTTAACTGTCTTCTGATTTAGTTGATTGCCTGTTTGTTAATCTGTCTCGCATTTCTTTGTTTTGGTCTCCTCAGTGTGTCTGCTGTCAGACTTTGGAGTCAGTTCTGATTTGTTAACAATCTAATCTAATGTTACTGAAGCAACTGAGAATTTAGACCAAAATACTTGATTAATACATAACCAGACAACATGAAAGTTTTGATTTTGCTTGAAAATTTGAAACCCTTGACACAAAGGAGATTTGAGAAATCTGTTCTTAAGATGAAAAAGATGCATGATTCAGTGATTCTGTGACCTTGACTTGGGCAGAAACTAAGTGCCTCCCAAATAAG
>VYZS01052372.1:0-10839 GCA_013400695.1 Neodrepanis coruscans | reverse complement strand
CCTTCGCCTCCCCCCCCCTGCCCACCCCCCTCCACACAAAGAAGGGAATGGGCACTCTCTCTCTCTCTTTGTTTTCCCCACCCGTTTTAAATTTAATAAATTCTGTCGCATTTAATCCCCCTAATGAGTTCTCATCCAGATTTTGGTGGGTAGTTTTTGTTTACTGTGGTAAACACTTCAGTACCAATTCTACCACTGATAAGAACTTCTAGGCCTAACAACAATTACTAACCAGCACATCTTTAGTGTGCTTTGCTGTCCTGTAAACACTCAACTTTTGTGAGAATATCACAGATGTTATTAACACAAGAATGATAATACAAGCACCTCAGAGAAAATTACAACTGCACAATATTTCTTATCTGACAGCCACAATCTATAGAAATTCATTAAGTGGAAAAAAGGTAAATACAGACATGGAGAAGTTTACTCTTTGCAGAGCCACTGTAAAAATCTGGTTTGGGCTTCCCAGATATTTTTGAAGTCTTCCCATTTCGCTCTTCAAATTAAGTTATTTACTAGTCTGCTCATATAAAATTTCTCTGCTGCCCCAGCTTTCAAGGGTTTTAATTTAGTTCCTACTATCTTTCCTTTTATAACATTTTTTCCATTCCCTAACCAAGGAGGAGAGAAGGAAGAGGGGAAATAAAAATCTGTCAAAAATGTATTATGTACTCCTGTCTTGATGGCACTTCTGACAAAATGCAGTTAAAGAAGGGGAAAACAGCTTACTATGAATGATATTGTACAAACAGTAGCTTGGCATTTTAGAACCTTACACATTTCACTGAACATGAGCAATGGAGAACTGGTAACAGAAAAATAATATGAAAACATTTACAAATATCTTTTTATATTGTAATTATTACTTGAATTAATCAAGAACTTTGTGAAATGACAATATTCTGAAAAGAAAGATCATGGTAGTATTTCTTCCCATTCCTTTCTTTCAAGACTGAACTTTCTTAGTTATCATCTTGTTGTGGTTTAACCTCAGTTGGCAACTCAGCCCAACATGGCCATGCACTCACTCACCCCTGGTGAAATGAGGAAGAGAATTCAAAAGGTAAAAGTGAGAAAACTAATGGTTAGGCAAAGACAGTTCAAAAGGTAAAGCAAAACGTGTGTGTGTAAGCAACGCAACACGAAGAATTCCTTGACTACTTCCCATTGTCAAGCAGGTGTTCAGCCATCTTCAGGAAAGCAAGGCTCCATCACATGTAACAGTGACTTGGGCAGAAATGCTATCACTCCAAACATCCTTCTCCTTTCCCAAGTTTTATACGCTGAGCATGTCATTATATGATATGAGATACTCCTTTGATCATTTGGGATCAGCTGTCCTGGCTGTATCCCCTCACAATTTCTTGTACACCTCCAGCCTGCGCATTGGTTGTTCAGCATTAGAAGCAGAAAGGGCCTTGATTCTATGTAACCACTCTTCAGCAATAACATCCCTGTGTGATTAACTTTTTTTTCAGCATAGATTCAAAACACAGTCCCATACCACTACTGCAAAGAAAATTTACCCTATCCCAGTCACAAAGAATCACAAAATAGTTCAGGTTGGAAGGAACAGCATTGTACTATCTGGTCCGACCTCCCAGCTCAAGCAGGGTCATCCTAGAGCACAGAATTTTGTTCACATAGCTATGAATATCTCCAGTGGGATAGAATTCACAACCTCTCTGGGCAATCCATTCCAATAGAAGCACAGTAGAGTTCTTCCTCATATTTAGACGGAACTTCGTGTACATCAATTTCTGGCAGTTGCCTCTCTTCCTTTGCACCACTGAGGAGAGCTTGGCTCCATCATCTTGAAACTCTCCCTTCAGATACTTATATACATTGATGAGATCCCTTTTCAGTCATCTCTTCTCAAGGCTGAAGGCCCAGCTTTCTCAGCCTCCTCATAAAAGAGATGTTCCAGTTCCTTAATCAACTTTGTTTCCCTCCACTGGATCCACTCCATGTGTCCCTTGTACTGAGGAGACCGGAACTGGACACAATATTCTAGATGTCGCCTCACCAGGGCTGAGTAGCAGGACAGGATCACCTCCCTCCCTCAACCTGCTGGCAATGCTTATCCTAATCCTTTTTGTTCCACTAATTTGCCTTGGAACCTGGTTAGACGTCTTCATTCCTACTGCTCCCAGCCAGTAAAGGAATACTAATAATTCAGAATCAGTTATGTAGTAGAATTTCCTCTCCTGCCTTCCCCCTTCCCCCCATCCCCACACACACCCCCACCCACCCCCAGCTCTATTATTAAAAAAATAAATTTAAAAAAATAGATTTTTATCCCTGGAATGGTAACTGCAGTGAAAAATTGAACATTGACTCCAGAACCTATGAGTAAAAGGATGGCAACAGATAATTCACACCATCGTACTTCCACGTTCTGGAAACGGGCAGAATACTATTCCCTGCTTCCTATCTGGACTCTTAGAGCTGGCCACTGTCTCTAAGACTCTAAGTCAAAGCTACCTTGCCGTAACATAGATCTGTGCACTGGTGGACTGCAATCTTCTGCCAGGCTCCTGTCCCTTAAAGAACAACTGGCCATCAGTGACAGTTTATTTTTCAGGTTCTAGAATAACTTCAACTTTTGCTTTCAACCTAACAAGGCAGGAGGAATAGATTTTAAGTTGGATTTGTAACTTTATAGAAGAACAAAAATGAAATTAATGAGTAGCATAGTTTGCTTCTTAGGTGTTTACTAATTTTGAATTAGCAGTGGTCATGGAGCTTCAATTCAGGCTTTCAATACAGGCAGAAAAAAACCTTTGTTTTGTGAACCTAACAACAAATATGGTTGTGATGTGTATGGGTGTAGCATTACTATCTTGGTTTCTTCTTATTCCTATATATGACACTCCTTGGGTTTCATGGGTACAATTCTTTTGCTATTTTTAATTTTTTTTTAATTGAATTGTTTGCTATTAAAAAAAAAATTTGAGTACAGAAAGGAATAACATTTATGACTTGCAGATAAATTCTCTAACATCTTGATTTCTTTCAAAGAGGCAATGACATCAAGATCAGTTTAAACTCTCTAGAAAGTGTCCAGTGACAAAGAAAATGAATTAAATTATCTTCTTACAAACAGAGGATATAAATAGTGTGGAAGCATCTGAAGATAACTTTCTAGCTGCTGAGCTATAAAAGTATTTTGCAATCTTGGAAGAAGTTCTTGTTATGTAAACAGCAGTGTTATTAGAACTGATTAATCTTATCCTTGATAGACTGATTCTTTCCTCCTACCTCCAGGCAATACTGTACACAATATAGAATGCAAACAGCCTCCCAATGACTTCTTGGTATATAGGTCATTATTACTATAGCAGGCTACTTTGTAGATGAGATAAATAGTGGTGTAAGTTATACATTGTTATACTCCTATTGAAAGATTTCCCCTCAGTGTCTGTTATTCTATTATTCTGTTTTGTTATTCTGTTGGAACACACACTACAAAGTCTTTTTTAAAATGACACAGACTTCCTCTCTTCTTACCCCAAAACGAGCTTCAGTAATTGTTCATTGCCTGCACTAAAATATATGGGCCTATATTATGTCTATCAAGTAAACATTAAATAACCCTGGTTTTTAGGGCCACTCTATTTTGACTTTCTGCAAATTTTACACAAATTCATTTTATCTGAAAAGTGGATATAAGAAAATTATCTGACTATTCTACAGAAAAGAAATAAGAATTGGTATACCAGTAGTTGCCACTGGTTTTGCTAATTTAAAAACAAAGATAACAGAACTTACCAATAGATTCTTTTGAAAAGAGCTTCTGGCCTGCAATAGGCTGCTTTTTTAACATTAATTAAAAAGTACTCAGAATTTCTTTTCTCAGTATTTCCTAGTCAATTTAGCAAAAACAAAACCACCCCTTCACAGCAAACAAGGGAGGATAGATAGTATATTATAGTCACACAAAATGGTTAGCAAATTAAAAGCAAATTAGCTATATTAAAAGGTGACAGGGCTATAATTTCATATAAAAATTAAAAACTGCAAAAATTATGCATCTAGAATTAAGAAAAACTTCAGGATGCTTCCAAAAATATCATCTACAATCAATGACAAAATTTGCAGAGTAGTTGTAGTTCCTTTAGAGTTCCTCATGAAGGAAAAAAACAAACCCAAACAAACAACCAGGCCACTACAAATAAAACTAACCCTTTTATTTGTTTTCATGAATTAACTTACTGAGAGCAATGAAAAAGTCTTACTTCTTTGCATCTGTGTTTCATGTAAGAATTTCAGAATGATAATGCAATCTGAAATCCACTAGAATTAGCTTATGCTGATTTTTGAGACTTCCTGTTATATAAAGCAATACTTCCAAATAGGATAGCCTCTTATCAACGTCTTATATTAAAATCCCTCCTCCAATGGGTTTGCTTTTCCTATAAACACACTACATCCTATGCCTGAAACCATCATCATGATACAAGTCTAGAGCAGAGTGTCCTGAAAAATTAGAACATGATTATTTTGTCAGTTCCTACATTGGTGCCAATAGTTAACTGTATGTTAGTGTGTTCTCTTGCTTTGAGGTCTACTTATGTGGAATTGTCCAAGTCTATTACATTCTCCTGGTCTCTGAAGCATCATGGCCGCAACCAGGCTGACAATTGGAAATGGTCCCTAATCTGTGTGAATACCCATGCCTAAGCCTGGAAAATGACTGGAAGATTGAGAGCTGCTACCCTGTGTCACAGGCTCAGGCTGGGGCTGGAGATGGGGATTCCTGGCATGGCCAGGGTGGGCAGCAGGTGATGTCATCCACACCGAGCTCTGGGGGTTTCTGGCTTCTGGCTGATGATGGGTTTCCAGACTAGAACTCCCTCCTTCTCTCTCATGCCATGGGACTCGGGGAGCAGCATGGTTTACCCCCGATGTCTCTGCAACAGCCCCGCTGCTGCCCACCTAAGCCCAGCTCGGACCCCTTGGAGGGACATGTTTTTCACAAAGGCTTTCCTTCCTCTTTCCACTGGGGAGTTGGTGAGAACGCATCTACCTGTGACATTGATGGACTACACCCCACTACTTTTGTGGCTGCCATTGTTTTGTAACTACAGAATCTTGCTTTTAAGAACCAGCTTAGCTCTGGATTTGGAAGTAGCCCTGCTTTATAGACTACAGAGATACTCTCAATTGGCTCTGGAAATCTCCCTACTGCAGGAGTCTCTGTGTCCACCTACCTAAGGAATTTGTAAAATCCCTGTTCTCAGAACATGGCAGCATCTCATAACACTGGGATAGAAGTACTGCAGTAGTCATTTTACTAATGAGAAAACATTTTCGTAGAAGCTGTCTTGTCCTAGGCCAGGCAGGAATTCTGCAATAAAGCAGTAAAACAAAGCTAACCCTGGCACATCTCAAGTTTGCACTCCAATGCCCAGCTCCTGAGGTTTTGCTAATTAAGTTGTAAAAAATGGCTAAACCCTCTACCTCCTGTGAAGTCTATATAGATTAGCTGCTTGGAACCCTTCTTCCATACAGCAGATCTAAACCCAGCTTGAGATGAAAGGAATGCAGCCAGATTTCTAAGACTATGTCTAGGCCAGAGATCAGCCTCAAGCACTGGACCCGTTGTTGTCCATATCATTTCATTATTGCCTTACTCCTACATCTGTTTTGGCCTATTCACAGTAGCTTCCTATATGATATATCTTCTCCCAGGGGAACTAGTCTTGAGTCACTCACACTGACTAGGGACCAATCCCCAGTTCTCTTTGACTTAACATTTAGATGAAGCCTTGGTAACCAGTTCCAGCTCAATAAACAGCTTTACCTTAAATGTTAGGAAAACATGCTCCACTCCATAAAATGACACAATTTTGAGGACTCTCTCCTCTCTGTCGTAAGGTCCTCAAGTACAATGACATGCTTGATTGTATTGTATACCCTTTGAGTGTTAATAGAGCCTCATTGAATACTTCTCACCTCACGAGAAGTATGTATACATTTCTCTGCTGCAAGATACATTTAGTTATTTTGCCCTAAGAAAAATGTAACAGTTATCCCATCTGGTTTCAGCAGTCATGCCCCATGCACCATTGCTGTACAAGGGTCTGCTGTAAGCAGCTGTATCATGACTAGCAAGGAGACCTTTCCAATCCTCAGTTTAGAAGATATACTGCAGCTGCAGCAAGGCTGCAACCTGCATGTATAAAACTTCCACATCTCAATTTCCTTGCAAAACAAAGCCATGCTCACAGCCTAGGTAGGAGCAAAAGCAAGTCCTAATCAAAGGATGATCTTAATAATTGGTAGATCAGGACTTCAGCCTGACCAGAGCAAGCACAGAAAAGAAGTGTGAGTGCAGCCTTATGAACTCAAAATATGGAAAAGTCTGGTAAAACAGCCATGAGGAGAAGTGATAAGCTCCTACTTTGTGTGAGAAACTAGGCCTTATTTGTGGAATACTTATTTATATCTATTTCAGAGGCAGTATGTACAGTGGTCTCAGAGCTTTAGATTAAGATCCTCCTAGAAACAATGACTGTGCTTGTTTTATTTTAATTTTAGGACCTAGCATTACTATGAAATTTTTTTTAAAAATTGTTTTAATGTTTACAGTTGCAACCAGGCCTCCATCATAACAGAACAATGACATCAAATGAGAACAATAACAAAAATCCAGAAGAATAAGTGAACCATACAAATACTTTTCTGCTTTGTTTTGAAGTGACACCATTATTCAATCACTGAGAATCTACAAGGGGAATCTACTAAGTGGGTAGAACAACAGAACAGGCACAGTGTTTGTAATTACCAAATGCAGGGCAAAAAAAAAGTTGAGCAAAGGGAACTAAACATAGATGAATGTAAAGCAAAACTAAACCATATGAATAAGTTGTTCCAGTGTGCAGAGTCCTAAGTGCTAGAGCTAGCTTTGGCTAAAGTACACAAACAGAGCAGTCATTGGAGTTCTTTAACAGTCGGGTCACTTGGATAAACACATGCAACTATAAATCAAACAAACCACATGCTTGTGGGCATATTTCACATAGAGGGTGCATTCAGATAGACCTGCAAGGACATGATTACAATAGCCAAGAAACTGAACTTTTTTGTTTGGAAAGCACCTAGAACTTTGTGATTGCCACCCAAAAGCACATAGTTACAATAACAACTGCAAATGTGTAAAGACTAGAAGTGATGGTTAAGATAAAAATGCAAGGAAAATAACAAAATGGGGTAAGCAGATTTGAGGTATTGCCATAGCCCATGAGTGTATCATTTAATCAAAGTAAGCTAACCAAAACTAGATTTGCTCCATAAACAGTTAATTGGTGCTGGAATACACTCAAAATCAAATCAAATTTGGAATTCTATCAGCCTGTTACATCGGTACATAAACATGGAATGAACAGCAACAGGCTGATTTCCACTTCTGAGTTGTGAGTGTCAGTAGCTGTATGGCTCTGATGGATAGCTGCAGGTATAGTATAAGAAAGTAGGGGAAAATAATTACAAGAAATCACATGGTAGTCCCCAGAATAATAAATTAACCTGAAACGAAAACTTGGCAGGGCACACTCCTATAACTATGAAAACAAGACACACATCAGCAGACTGGTGTTGTGGTACAATCACTGCCTAGAAAAAAAGGTTGCACTTCAATGATAAAATTCAAAATTAGAGGAACAAAGATGTCTGACAGTGAAAATGTGAAAAAAGAAAAAATAGTGAGTGAAAATCAATGCAAAATTAGCATTTACCAAATTCCTTGGCAGGCAGGACAGTAAGGATATACTGACATAGGTCACTTTTTTCAGAATAGGCAAAATGAAAGTGACAGAGATATTAAAAAGATAATACAATTTTTCAAATTGTGTTAAAGTATTTTATCAATGTCCATAAAGTGATTAAAGCTTCACTGGCACAGCCAAGTGAAATGAAAACCCTCCAGGGCTCTAAAAGACAGAAAAGTGTTGTTCTGGACTACAAATCTCCTTCCTAACACCCAAGCTCTGTTGCTGAACACAGCCTAAACTGAGACATGCCCAAACAAAAGAGCTGAAATAATACATGAAGAGGCAACTTTGATTCTAGCATGAAGTAGAAGTCTCAGCTACTTTGTTACAAAACATTATAATCCTACCACATTTTTGCACAATAGTACCGTATTCACATCGAAGATGAGAAACATGGGTCCAGCTCCTTGTTCAGCCTAAGACGACTTAAACATACATCTTTCACCTTCAAGGCAACTGTACCGATTTTTAAACCAGACATGCTCTATCTTGTCCTTAGTCATCCACTAAAACAAGGAGTTGAAATCCTGTCATATATAATTTAGCAAAAGCATTGCAACTGAATTCTAGCAGCCAGGGCATCACCCAAGCGGGCTGCACATTAGAAGTCAGAAAGGAACAATAGAAGCTTCAGCCAAAGCAACTAAAAAAATTTAGCGTAATTTTTTCAATTAAAACTGAAAAGCTCTGTTCTATATTATATCATGCAGGGAGATGACACTAAACTGGAGTTTAAAACCTTCACTTTGTTCAGAACATTTTCTTCCTATGGCTGAACTGTGGTGGTTATATACCAAGATTTTAGAAGAAACTATGCCAAAATCGTCACTACAATTCAGTACCTAGTAACTCTTGTCTGTGTCCATTCCTCCAGACTATAATGCTCTATCAATTAGCAACTTTATTGCTTTGTCCTATCAAACCATGACATATATAGCATGATAGATGAAAAAAGGCCTGTATTTTTCTTACTTGTCATTAATATTTCAATCTGTTCATAGAACAATAATGTGGTATGAGAGGCATAATAGCAACACAAACATGCATGTCATCTTAGCACTTCCAGATCTGTCATTTCAGATCATGAAACAACTAGCTTTAGAAATCTGAATAGGAAATACTTCACAAATTCTTGCACTGCTAAGGGTGTTGTGGTTTTACCACAAATTTAGTGATTTGTGACAAGAGATTCCGAGAGAAGCCACAGACAAACCCCAAAATGAAGAAAACACACAAATATCACAGTTTATTTCGCACACACATAAAACCTGACAAATAAAGTACAACAAAACAGACAAATTAAGCTTCCCAGGGCCCGTGCTGGGATGAGGACGCTCTGGAAATAGTGCTGGTCTCTCTCTGAGGCTCCCGGAGAGATGCCGGGGTAATTAGAGGAAGTACGCGGCCGATCTGAGGACCTCCCAGCAGCGCGAGCTTCCGCTCAGCTTTTTTTCTGAAGAAAAACACTCAAGACAGTTAGAAACTGCGAGCCCTCCCCCCTCCCTTTCCCAATAGCCCCCAGAAGGGATTTCAGTGCTGATAGAAGAGATGTGGTCTTTGGAACCCGGGCAATAGCTGCAGATAATCACCAGACCACCCGCCTCCCGGGGAAAGAAAAAAAAAAACCCACAAAGGGAAAAAAAAAAGAAACAACACCCCTCCCTGAGGAGGAAATCCGCCTCCCAGGTATTCATGAGGAAGAATGCGATTCCGAGAAAGAGAAACTCCACCCCTCCAAAGAAAAGATAATCACAAAAAAACGTGATCACAAGAAAAAAAAGGAAAAAAAACAAAAACAAAAACAAAAAAACCCCAGAAAAAATGAAACAGCTCTCCCTCTCAGAAATTACCACACCAGGCCGCCGCGGTGGAATCTCTGACCCGTCCTCCACGTGGATGCCAGCCTCGACACAGCGGCAAAGAGCGGTGTTGTTCCTATGACCTCCGAAGCCGAAAAGAGAGCAAGATGGCGCTCCCTCTCCCCTTTTATAGGGAGTCCCGGTCTGCGCATGTGTAGATGGCCCCTAAGGGGCTGGCCTTTCCTGTGATTGGCCAAGAAGCATGGCAGGCCCTGCCCCGGGGACAGCTCCGCATGTGCGGTGGCTCATGGAAACGCCGCGGCCAGCCGGAAGCGACGTGCGGGCCGGGACTACATATCCGGTAATGGTGGTGCCCTCAGTGCCATGCGGCCTGATCCCAGTGCCCCACGGCCGCGGCATCATGGCGCCATGGCACCACGCGGCCCCACCCCGGTGCCACGCGGCCACAGCACCATTTGGCCACGGCTCCCGGTGCTGCGCGGTTGTGGTGCCATGTGGCCGTGGCCCCGCGGGGTGGCCCCCCACACCTTTGGCCCGGCCCGGAAGTGATGCTGACCCACAAGCCGGAAGTGCCTACCCGGAAGTAGCGGCGCCCGCGGCACCATGCGTTTGGGAGGCGGCCCTGGCCCTGGTGCGGTCCCTGAACGCCCACGCCACCATGCGGGTGCAGCACAGCCCTGGCCCCAGTGCCGCAGCCCCCTGGGGCGGCCGCACACACCTGCGGCCCGGAAGTGACACCGACCCACAAGCTGGAAGTGCATACCCGGAAATGGCAATGCCTGCGGCCACGCGGTGGGCCCACGGCCCTGGCCCCAGGCCGGCTCCGCGGCGCCATGTGGTCGTGGGGCAGCCTAGGCACTGGAGCGGCCCCCACGCGCCCCCGCGGGCACGGTGTGGCCCCGGTCTCCATGCAGCCCCACTGTCACAGGGCGGCCCTGGTGGGGGAACGGTTTTATTTTCTAACCCACAACAAAGGGGAAATTGGTGTGTTCTACAAAGTATTGTTTGTAATTCAAAGAAAGAAGCTTGGATATTTGTGTTTGAAAAAAGTGAGCATTCTTTGTAATGTGATGTTTCCACAAGAATGGGCACAATGTTTAACATAGTTTAAGAGGCCATTTGCTCTCCTCTTTCTGAAAAGTTACACAAGAACTAAAGACTACAATCTGACTCCACCAGAAAAGGCTAGTTTCTGAATTACAGCCAGAAAACTCACCTTTCTTTGCCAAAAAAAAAAAAAA
>VYZS01052371.1:11251-21728 GCA_013400695.1 Neodrepanis coruscans | reverse complement strand
ATGGATCAACATGCAGTTTTACATCAGGACTATGTATCAGACTCTGCTACTTGTACACCAAAAAGCAGTTGCTTTTCATTTGGCCCTAGTTTTGAAGGAGAAAGGTAGTAAAAGCCTTATAAATTATGTGTTCAACACAGAGTAAAAACAGGCTATAAGTATCCATTGAATATCTAAACTCCAGAGAAATTCCTAGACCACTGCAGAACTATGAGGATTGAGACCTTGGCCATAAAAGTACTTAGCTACATTTTACGAGATTATTGCACAATACATAGCGCAGGTCAACCCTAAAAGACTGATTCAAAAATCTTTAGATTTAGTTAGTATTGGAAGCCTTAAAATTCCGCTGATACAGATTTCTGTTAAAAATGTTTAGTCAGGTTGCAGATGCCCCAAGAGATCATGAGCTGTAGAAAAACATTGGGTGACTATAACATATAGAATGAGTCCAAGCCTGTGAAAGCAATTGTCCTTTTGTGAAGGTTCATATAAGACTGTAATTTGAATGGCAAAGTAGTTCTCTGTCCATTTAAAAAAAAAAAAAAACATAACATACTTTTTAAATTTCTACTTTAAATTTTAAATTTAGAAGTCTGAACCAGAGCTGGAAGATTTCCCAGGGGCTGCAGAGAAAAGAAGAGGGCACGGAAGACAGGGCAGGGCTATCCTGCAAAGCCAGCCATGTGCTCATTTTTTAAAACTGGAAAACTGAAGCTGTAACATTTCTCATGTTCAGTTCCCATGTATGCAACGTTTACTGTCCATAGGCTGAGGGACTTATATTGGTTAGTAGAAAATGAAGCCTCTACTACTTGCTATGTCCTCCTTACAGCCTGTCCTCACATTTTGCTCCTTACTTCTGAAGTAAGTTCCTTCAGAAGAGAACTGGACAGAGAGAAATAAAAGAGAAAGGCTGCAGTAGGTAGACAAACAGGAACAAAAGGCATCACTTACACAGGAAATTGGACAATTTCCCCCCCGCTCATCACTCTTCTGCTCTGTCACGCATTTCATTATATACAGTCCTGGCCCAAGATATGGACTTCCCCGCCACAGCCCCAGGTAATGACATCCCTAAACTTGTTAGATCATTATGCTGGAAGGAATGTCCTTTGCTAATCTGCATAATATACTTTTGGCATCTTTATCCACAGTATCTAAGTACTACTGATTTTTTCCTGCTATGCTTCCCATCACTGAAAGTTGCTATTCCCCACTAACACATGATGACATATGTTGAAACCACAAGACCTTTAATAATAATTGAGAATTACTGTGCTCTCGCCAAACACTCAGGAGCCTACTGCACTGGCATACTCCAACTTCTGAAGAAAACGCTTCTGTGACACGCAAATTCAATTCAATACTGTCAGCAATTCTGTAGGGAGGAGGTAAAGAGATGGGTGAGCTAAAACTCCACTGAGGGCAAGTCCCTGTCTCAGTCCCGGGAAGCAGCTCCCAGAAGCTGCCATGCCAAAAGGCCTTTCTAAAAACTCCAATACCACCATTTCCTACAAAGTATAATTTAAGTGATTTAAGAAAATACCACATACTCAGCTTCCTTATAACTGCTGTTACCTCAGTGTTGGTACTATACAGATAGGTCAGATCTCAACAGGTCTACAAGAAACAAGATGTTTAACTTCTGAAGAAACCAACCACATACACAAACACACACACACATACACACACACCCCCACCCTGAAGAGGACACGGAAGTCTAAATGGAAAAAGGATAACAAAAGAGTTAATTTCTAATTTTTCTTTCTATGAATATGAAAA
Organism: Neodrepanis coruscans; assembly: GCA_013400695.1. Classification (NCBI taxonomy): domain Eukaryota; kingdom Metazoa; phylum Chordata; class Aves; order Passeriformes; family Philepittidae; genus Neodrepanis; species Neodrepanis coruscans. Next base: position 19,943 of record VYZS01052371.1, on the reverse strand, counting down.
AAAAAAAACCACAAAAAACCCCAAACAAATAATAAATCACTGCACTGAAAATAGTTTTATTCACAGCTGCTGTGTCAATCATTATTTTTCTTAAGCTCTGAAGAGTAGCTCCAGAAAATTATACTTTACCATAGACAAATCAGTTATACACAAACATAGTGGAAATGTTCAACACAAACTAAAACAAAGATCTGATACAATGTACTCTGTGTGACTTCATTTTTTTTAAAAGAAGTATATTTTAAAAATTTCAACAATTTCTAATAAAAGAGACTATATGTCCAACAATAACCACAACCATATCCAGCAGCATAAGAATGCACAGTAAAAAATAAAGACACTTATTTGAATGAGATTAAAACTATTTCATACCATTAACCCATAGCAACATTCAGATGATGTTTTCTGTCAATAATCAGAACTTACCATATTGATTGGGTCAACTGGGCCAATGCTGTTAACATAGACATCTGTTTCAATTACCGTAGTTCTCACTAAACAAAACAGTAACCATAATAATTACATATTAAATTAATTCTGTGCATTGTTAGTGTAATTTAATCCATTTAACTGAAACTACAACATATCTGAAATTCTTTTATCAGATTCAGAATAATTAAATTTCTTGTTCGTTCATTCTGTGAAGGATCATATATGACTTGGCTCCCTTATTTCATACGAATTGTTAAAATTAACACCTTGAATTTTTTAGAATAGAATGCAATATCCACCTGTGCTTTGTAAACAAATATAAGAGGGACATAATAGATAAAGGAAGGAAAAATAAACAGATAAATTCCCCTGAAATGTTTCCAACATAAAAATTTAATCATAAAGAGAAAAAATAGTTTGGAAAACTTTGTTCATACAATAAATCTGTTTATCATCTGTAAGGAATCAATATGCAGTGCGTTCTATCAACTCCTAATGAGAACATGTAACAAAAATAAAATAGCTTTTCACCACAGATTTCTTCAATTTATGAAGCTATAGCACACCTAGCAATTACTAATGTCCTTTCATCTGCTTGATTAATACAATGCTTCCAACACCAAATTGAAAGCTTCACAAGTGACAGTCATTTTGTGCATTCACAGGAGGAAAAAGGTGTAAGTGAATTCCCATGAGAGGCACATCTGATGTACTGAAGGCATTGATAATTCAGTTTTATCCTCCTAACCAGTTTATATGGAAAAAAGGGACAAACAAAATTGGTGAGAATGCATTTTAACTTCATCAATTTACCAAGCATTTTCTTCTAGTCTACTGGAGAGTCAGAATGTGGACAAAAGAAGACATATGTCCTAATACCCATAGGAATGAAGAGAGTTAATAATGGATCCTTTCTGGTTCTTTCATGATCTGATACAATAAAATAAAGCATCTCTGTTCATCTGCAGAAAAACGTCAAAGGTACAAACAAAAAGGCATTTTGATTTCATAGAAGAGGGACGTTAGGTCATCAGATTTAATTTCTTTATACTGCAAACCATCAGAAATTACCCAAGTGCTCAATAATAAACCTAAAATCTTAAGTAAGAAGGATTTTTAAATCTCTAAACACTTGAACAGACATACAGAAAGAAAGGGTATCATTGACATCCTTGCCAGCTACCATAACAGGGAAGATACATTTCCTAAAAATGCTAAGATACTTTTTCCGTGCAAAGCTCATTTGGGAAGAAACTCTCCATGATTCCAAATCCAGTTACTGGTGTGAACCACAGCCTGACAGAAAGACACACCAGTAAGGCTGCACAAAGGATTTTATACAACCACAGAGCACAGAATCACTTGATCACCATCCTGTCCCCAGCATGCTTCACAAAAAGTTCAACAGATCCTGGAAACCAATTTATTTTTTACGGGAAGAAAGTAAGTACTTTCTGAGATGACCTTTGTCGGTCCCTTCCAGCTCAGAATATTCTGTGATTCTGAGCTGCAAATGTTTTCAATTTCTGCAGAGCTTATAAAGGAAGAGGGACAACACAAGAATTCATACCCACAAACTGAATTACCAGAGTGAAAAGCATTTATAAAGTGTTGTCTCGGTTTGAGACAGTGGGAGGGCTATTTAACCACCGCTGGGATGAGAGCTCATTAGAGAAATGCAACAAGATTTATTAAGAATAAAAATAAGTTCAAAGGAGATGGCTGAACCTGACACGCACGATCCTCCTCTTGGCACAGTCCCCAGGAGAGAAAGAGAATGAGCCTGCTGGTCCTTTTAAAAGTTCCCTCCCCGTCCTTCCAAATCTGCCCAATAGAAACACAGCTCTGAGCCGTCCATCTTGCCTGCCTTCCACCCTCTCATGTCACCATCATTGTGGAGCCCATGCAGGAGATCCACATGGTAGGACCTGGGCATCCACTGAGCTCCCACCAACCCACTGTGCCGCAGCCTCGGCTCTCTCTGCCGCTGCCACTGGAGTCAGCTACCACCGCCACCTGCACCAGGGCCACCCCTCTGCTGCCACAGTCCTGGCTCTCTGCCACTGCCATGGCCGTGCCGGGGTCACCATGAGCCAGGCCGGGGACCACTGCACCGCTGCCACAGTCCTGTCTCTCTGCCGCCACTGCAGCCACTGGAATCAGCCACCAGAGCTGCTAGTGCGGTTCTCTGCCGGCCTGCACCGCGCCGAGCAGCACCGGGTGCCCACTTGCCCTCCATGAATTCACTCCGGGAAAACAAAAAAAAAATTAAAAGGATTCAACACAGTTACATATCAAAGGTATTTTTCTGGGCACTTAAACCGTGAGAAGTATGTGTACGTATCACAGAATATACTAAGTTGGAAGGGACTCACAAGAATCATCAAGTTCAACCCTTAGCCCTGCACAGGACCATTCCCAAAAGTCACATCATGTGCCTAAAGCACCATAAAAACACTTCTTGAACTCCATCAGGCTTGGTGCTGTGACCACTTTCTTTAGGCAGCTGGTTCCAGAATTCAACCATCCTCTGGGTGAAGAATCTTTTTCTAATATCCAACCTAAACCTCCCCTGACACAACTTCAGGCCATTCCCTCGAGTTCTGTCACTGGTCACCACAGTGACCACATCCCCTTCTTCCCCTTGCAAGGAAATTTTAGACTGCAACGAAGTCTCCCCTCATATAATTAATCTATTTAAAATACACCACATCTTGCAAACAGATATCCTCTAATTCTGCAACTCCATTTATTTATATAACAGCAGCTCCTGCTAGACCAGAACACAAGGAGATGGATCAAAGTGCATCTTGCCTCATCGCTCAAGCAATGCTGAATACTTTACTATGTAGAATCTCTCACCTTAAAATACAACCCAGAGGCTTCTTCCCTGTCCACCTCCTTTTTTTCTCTTCTCAATTCTTGTATCTCCAGTTATACTGAAGGAACTGATTACTCTGCAGATGCAGCCTCTCCCTCTCCAACAGTCTCTGTGTCACCTGCCAACTTTACTACAAAAATGAATTGCTGAAGTCATCCAGAATACCATTATTCTAGATCAAGATTTTCCTATGAGACCCTACTATATATAGACAGCTCAACTTCTGATATTCTTTATTAAAAACTAAATTTTGAGATCTGTCAGTGAGCCAGTTTTTAATGAGGGCTATGTCAATTTTATCAAATTCCAACTTGCAGCAAGCAGTCCTTCATCTGCCACCAGAGCTTTCCTGTAATGAGCCACAAAGTTAATTTTGCCTTTTCCATACTGCTCTGAGTATTAGTGGCATTAAGAGCCAGTGAAAAGTTTGAAAATCTGCCTCTGTTGAAATTGTTTTAATTGACCAGAATGAGCCAGAGATAGAAATCCAATCCAAGAAGCCTGGAAGAATCTGTTTTGTTACCTTAGTTCTTTTGCAGGGTACAGAGAAAAGTACTTCTGAATTAGAAGAACTAATTAATTTCTCTTGCGTTCTTGAACTAGAAGTGATAAGAGTTCATTAAAGTGACAAATGCAGGAGAAAAATACAATCTCAATACTCATTTGACATTCATGTAATTACTATTGTTCTTTTGCTCTCCACAAAAAGCTAACAGTGAAAGATGGTTTGAGAAGATTTTGAAATGTGAATGCTTCTTATTTTACATTAAAAATTTGGTATCAGTTTTGAAAACACTACCAGTAGGAAGAAGGTGATTTCACACATCATGCACAAAGTGCAAAACAGCACAGTAAACTTACAGAAGCTTCTAAGTAAGGGGAGAAAGGGTTTTCATACTTTAAATATTTACACAGGAAGACAGTATGACCCAAACTAAAGTAAGAAAGTGAGAGGACAACAGAGTGCATATTCAAGAGGGAGGGAGAGAGAGAGAAAAAAGAGCACCAAGGAGCAGCTGTCCCCAAGGGATAGTTCATCAGCTCCTAATGTAGCTGAAGCACACAGTGAACCTGTCTGGCAAGCCCAATCTAGAGAGAACTACACACTTTCTGATTTCCTGTTTTGATCCCTTTTCTTCACTAGACTAAAATTCTCCTGGTTTTAAAAATTTTGAAAAATGTTTATTCCTGATTAGGCAAATCATAATGATAAAATCTATCTCAACCATTGACAAATTATTTTAGTAATTGCCCTTGCCACCTGAAGTGCCTCTTTATTAGCCTATATATTCCAGGCTCAATCTTTAACTTTTGATATTTGAAATATCTCTGCCTTCAACACTTAAGAGCTCTCCTTATCAGCAATTCTCAGTCTATAAACACACATTTCCTGACAAAAATTATTATCATTAATGTAAAAGTGTAGAACATTGCATATTTTATTGCTTAATACTGCTTCATTTTCATTATTCTAATCTATTACTTCAGTACATTAACCAATACCATGTTAGTCCATCTAAACTCACTAACCAGTTCCCATAGTTTACCACAATTCCCTCATTTTCTAATGAAGGTCGAAGATATATCACCTTTTTCTTTTTAATTGCTACTTACCATGCTATTTAATTTTAACTAAGACCATTTTTGATCATTTCATCCAGGCTTATTTTCTTTGAGCATGTATTCTGTAATTCCTCATTAATTGCCTAAAGAAGCATCCCCTCTTGGTGATAAAGTAGTTATTCAGCAAATAAATTAGGTGACCACAATATAACAGAAATAACAGAGGCCTTAGATTGGTAATAGCTTTTAATAGAATAATACAATTCTCACAACCAGCTACCTAAGATTATTACTTATTTTTGGCTATTTATATAGAAAATTCAGCCTCAATTGTCTACAGCAGGCTTCCAGAAATTTTTCAAAGAGGTTTTGATGACAGCAGAGAGCTGTTCTTCACATTTTCTGACCTTGTTAGCTAAAAAACTAATCTTTAGCAAATACTCCTACTTTTATTATTTCCATAATTTTCTATGCAGTGCATACATCCAGTACCTTTAACATCCACCGAATATGCTCTTCTACATCCGCTCTTATATTTTGATTTTCTTCCATTCTTGGAAAATACGCTTTATCTCAAAATATCTCTTTATCTCTACTTGATACCTGCACTTGATTTTCCTGCTTGAGCTTATTACTTTTCTGCCTACATCATATTGTCATCAATGCTACACTAAGAGCACCTGTTCAATAGAATATCTCCCTAATATGCTTATTTTTTTCAGAATTAGCACTTCTATTAGTCTCTTCAAAGTCCAGTTTTTGTTCATGTATTTTTTATATCCCTGAGAACATGACTTTTCACACTAGTGCACTGAGGTGCAATTAGGTTACTCTTGCCCTGCTCATAGGGCAATAACAACCATCCAAATTTTTCTAGGTATCCAATTTCTCTATGTCCATGAGCAATCATTCTGACAATTCCTAAAAATTCCATCAATGACAACTTGCCTCAAACTATTGATTGAAGCACTCCATGTAAGTTGTAGATATGTGATGATTATTTCCTATTTTTAATTAAATTTTCAGATTGATCAGTTGCCTTTCATCCATAAACATCACTGCTGGAAAAAATGCTCTGTACATTGATAGAATAATATTGATATATCAGTGTTCCTACAATGTGAGAGGCGGAACAATGTGCAGCCAGAACTTAAAAAGGAAAGTTCAAAAATAATTGCTACTTTGATGCATGACTGAAGTTTGAACAGTGTGGTTAAAAAATCAGGAAGCCAAAAGGTAATGTTACAACGAGAATAGTACTGCTTTATTAATATATCAACACTCCAGGGTTCTATCTGTAATTAAAGGTTATTTATACCACAGACAGGAGTCTTCATCTGGTAACTACTATTACTTCATACTGAGCAGAAAGTACTTTAAAACTAGACATTCAATGCTAGAACCTTTATGCTCCAAGCTAGAACCTTTATGCTCCAAACATCTCCAAGCATACTACATAAATTGAGTTAAAAACTAGTAAGATTAATAAACATAGCAAAGGGTAGCAGTTAAGAAATTACTACAACACATGGATAATTGAATGAAACAAAAAGAAAAGTATAGAGCAGTTTTCTCCTATTAAATTTCAGTATTGCCTCCAAAGTTTCAATTTTCATTTGGCTCTCCTTTAGCATGTCTCTCAACTAACTGCGTGCTTAACAATGAAACCCTTGTCTCACTCTGAGATTCTGAAATTCTGTGTCAACCTTAGGAAGAAAATAAAATTCTGAGATTCAAACTCAAAAAATCCAAACTCAGAACAAAAAATGTTGTTATTTTAAATGAGTTTTGTCATTCAATCATAAGAATGTTCTGTGGGATATTACTGCTTTGAAAGTTAATGAGAATTCCAGTTCAATAACCCTGCTGTGTAAGTACTGACATACACTTTGAAGATACAGAATCTGATACCAGATTTTATCCAAATCTTTAAAGCAGGCTAAGACGAATGAGCTATAGCCTGATTTTGTTTTTCTGTTAAATAATTGCCGCAGTTCTCAAACAACTGGACAGAATGCACTACCTTCACCTGAAGCCAGAAATTTCATCTTATGCTGTCCAAAATTTCTGCCTTGTGGCAGAAGTCTCCAACTTACCCTCCATCCAGAAGAAAATCAAATCTTAACATTTGTTCTCCTGAAAACAAAGTGAATGCTCCCAAATATCTCCTGTTCTCATCACTCTGGCTGATTATTCATAAACTCTGTATTTTATTATTGTGGATGGAGCCATGCCCCAGATTAGTTTAAGGTCAGATTGGTACAGAATTATTGAGAAGAGAAATGGAACATTTATTTGAGAGAAGATAAAACTAAGTGTCTTTCAGGAACTGATACTTGGAATCAAAAAAGCTGTACGCTGAGCTACAAGAAGGCAGTTCTTGCCCTATCAAGCCTCACTTCATAACCAGAAAAGTAAAGGAAAGGATAACATCAAAATTCTTCCACACCCATCCAGGAATCACAGAATATTCTGAGTTGGAAGGGCCCTACAAGAATCATCAAGTCTAACTCTTAAATGAGAGGTTTGTACAGGGATTGAACCCACAACCTTAGCATTATTAGCACCATGCTCCAACCAACTGAGCTCATCCTGCAGTATCTAAATCCATTTAACATGTCTGAATAAACTCCTTTCTTTGTATTCTCTCCACTGACTTCTAAGTTTTATGAGGAGAGAGAAGAGAAGAGAAAAAGAATTCTCTTTTGTTTCATCCCCACCTACCAGCTAATCATTAGAAGGAATCCTAGTGGAGACAGTCTATTCCCTCAAAATTACTTTGCTGTCTGTTGCCTGTTACGGAGCTAAAAAAACAGCAGTAATTCTATATATCAGTCGCATATTGTGAATTTAGGAGAAAACATACTGGAAGACCTTCCTTGTTGTCTAAATGTTTATAGTAATTCAATTAAATGAGCATGAAAAAAAAAGACAAACTTTGAGAGTCACATGTGATTGTATTATCACAGGGAGAGAAATATTGCCTTTCAACATCTTCAGGATAACAGTCAACAATAAGAAGTAAGAAATTTGGGAAAGAAAACAATTTGTCAGAAGCTTTCAAAAGAAAACGCGTAGTTTTATATTGCATCTCTCTCTTCACCAATATAAATGAAACAAGTCTAGATTGTTGTATTCTTTATAGTATATGCACCTTACAGACTTTGATAGGGAATGCCAGGTACGTAACAAATAATTATGTCCTCTACCTCTCCCTTTACTGTTCAGAAAACAAACTCAGAGAAAATATTTTTCTCATTTGATCCAGCATACATGTGGTAGACAAGAGCTGGCAAGGTTTCATGTATTACATGTTTTCAAAACAAGATTCTTCTTAATATCTACACTTAATTATATGCAAATCAATGTTTTGACTATGAAAAGACAAAATTATTGCAAAGTTCCTTCCTATATTTCTCTAGGAAAGATAGGGCCCTAAGTTATAGTTTTAGATTCTTATGGAGTTTTTCAAAATCTGAGCCAAGAAAAGAGAACCGAGTTGAGTTACGTTTGCTCAAACTACACACTTACAAGGCATTTTCCACAGTAAGGGTAAAACATCTAGGAATAATTCTTTATAAAAACTCCTTCTTTATAAATTTCTTTATAAACTAATTCTTTATAAAAACAGACTCAAGTTCAATTTTTTAAATAAATAGCTGGTTCATACCTCCAATTCTTTCTGTCAGAAGATCTTTAATAAATAAGGCAAATTATAATTGCCTTTTAATGATCTGTTATAGATTGCTCACTGTCCTCAAAAACCAATACTTTACGTAAGAAAAAACATGGTAAATAGAACATAGTCTGCTTTTG
>VYZS01052366.1:0-11645 GCA_013400695.1 Neodrepanis coruscans | reverse complement strand
TTTTTTTATTATATCTGATTTTTAGCTGGTAAAAGGTAAACTCGGTAATTCCATTATCTGCATTCAACAGGAACAAAATGATAAATATAATATTTTATTTCCCCTGGTTTTGGATGAAAGATTAGGAGAGGATTTGGATACCACAGAATGTGCTGTGCATCACCCATGTATTTTCAAGGAGCATTTTAATTATACAGATGGTTTTCAGCTCCAAATAACTGTGTGTGGCAGCTTTATGATTCACACTACCTTAGACAACATAAGTACTGAGCAGGTGAAATATATACCCTGTAATAAAATTATTCTTTAGAGAGACATTTTATGCAGCCACATCATTTAACAGCATTGGCTAATAAAGGGCGTTTGATTAACATATTTAAGTTAATTACTCCTTTATGTTTTATGCAAAGTTTCTTCTTTATCCTAATTCCTTATCTTAAACTTCTTCAGAGTAGTAATGAGAAAAACTGTGTTTGTGCAAGGAGTGAACAACTTTCTTTACTAGGTGAGATGAGAGTCAAAAAAGAGCTACAAGAGTGATAATGTACCTGGAACTCATATTTTAAACTGGAAGACCTTACAAATTCATCACAGTTAATCCAGAGACACTCCCAGGTTTGACATGAATGAGAAATTCAGGGAGATTTAGGATGGCACAGTAATAAGTAGCATGCTTAGGCAAAAAACAAAACAGAGCTTTTTACCTGCAAGTTTAATTAATGCCTTCTGTTTCATTCAGGGTTGTGTATTTCAGGTTGCATGAGGTTAAAACCTAAAAAGAATATTCACAGATCCCACTTGCAGAGCTGAAGGAGGACTCAAAATTGGGGGGGTTCTGTGAGCAGTGAAATCAGCTGCATAACCCCTGTGATGCACCCTGGCTTTAAAATTATTGGATCTGTGAATCCACAGAGAACCTTTAAGCTGTGGCAGTGGAGAATTGCAGAATTAGGGTGAGATCTTGCAGTTTCTCCTGAAGCAAAGCAGTTGAAACTAATGAGAAATTTCCACTTTAAGCCTAGGATTGGGATTTTTCTGGTACTGGGAAACAGGGAAAATTCTGTGTTGCTCAACTGCCCTGGAGCCACAGCATTTTCTTGCGGAGTTGCCACGTCCTTGCAGCAAGTGCTTGATGCTCTCCTTGGTGTTCTTTACAGGGAGTAGGAACACAGAACAGGTGCCTCCCACACAAAGGGAAACCTCCTGACATTTTTTTTACAGGATCAGGCCCCTGGTGTGCAGAACTGTACATAAACACTGTCATTCTTTTGTTGTTGGGTGGGTTTTTTTTTTTTTTTGCTTTTGGAGCAGATATTTGAAAGAACAAGAAGAGTTCTGACAAATTGCAGGTATGAGCCATTGATATCTATTTCATCATTAAGAGTATGATGGGATATGAAGGGGTTTTTTTCCTCTCTTCACTGCTTATGAATCAGCTTCCTTTTCTGCTTAAAACTACTTTGCTCTTAACCCTCTTGCATTCCTCTGGGTGGTTTCCCTGCCTTCTGGGATGTTTTTATCAGTCCTTAGTTCAAGGGTGGCTTCAACATTAAATGCACTTTTTTTTTATTATTTCTAGACTAAATAAAAGACTCTCTGTCCCCAAACCTTCAGCTGACCCCCAATTTTTAAAGCATCTTGCTGTGACATACCTTTTCTTCCTCCAGAACTAATGTCCTGACTTTTCTGGGTGGTCTCTCACTGTTGATCCAATAGATGGGGTTTTGCTCTTACTGAAACTAATGTGGAGCTTCAATTCTGTTTTGATTTCTTTCTGTCTATACCGAGGCAAAGATTTTACGTTTAATACATGTACGTAGCATGTCCAGGTCTATCCAAACAGGGAAGGGGAGGGGAAGACCTTCAGAGCAAATTGCTGCTTTTATGAGGAGTTGGGAAGGGATACTGCACCTCTTGGTTGTCTTAACATTGTGAGCTGCTAAATATTTACTAAATACTTACTACCAGCAGCAGCTGTATTTTAGAGGTAAGTGAAATCATTCTCTTAATCTGCAGGAAGAGAATTATGCTGACACAGGTTTCCCACACTGAATAATTTGCTGAAACATATGAGGCATATATTGCCTGGCAAAGAAGGGGATATTTAATATGGAGCTGCATCAGGATGGGATTTTGGTTTGGAAGCCATGGGAATGAGTGTGTGATGAGGAGAAATTGGTCTTCTCGTTGTGTGCAGATGAGTAGAGCACATCCAACTTCTGAAAGCAGGTGGATTTTTAAAGGGAAGGTTTGGGAAGAAAAGCTTCCTCTGTAAAAGCATAAAAAAAAAATATTAGGCTTACAATTATTCCACCTTAAACAAGCAGTTGATACAGTATTTTGGATGTTCCCTGTGTATTCCAGGGACTATGAAAACTCTCTAGACCTGTTGATTTCAGTCTTCTGAACATGAGGAAACAAACAATAGAGTAAGCCTTTACTGCCTGACAAGGAGACAAACACATATTCTCCCCCAACCAAACAAACAATAGTAACACAAAATAAAACAGTGTAAATAAATGCTTTCTACAAACAATTTTACATGTTAATTTCCTCTTCCAAAACTGCTGAATCAAAAGCTGTTTCCATGGATAAAAACTTTGGATATCTTCCTGCTCTCCTCTGTGTCACTTGCACCTACACCTGGGAAAATTGCTTTTAAAACATTAATATCCTAAAATATTACATTGCAGATAATATTAATGTCCACCTGAATGCAGTACTGTCATGGGCTTCTTTTTTCTCTCATTAACTTTTGGGAATGCAGTGTGTTAGTCCTAAAATGGAGTGTCCCAGCACCACTGTGCTCCAAGTGAAGACACAGGCATTTTAAAGTTAGTGATGAAATGGAAGCATTTGGAAAGGTGTTGCCCCTTTTCACAGTGGCACTTGAAGCCAGAGAATTCAGTCACTTGCCAGGTGCCACATGAATAAATGGCTTTGTTGAGGTTTAAAACACTGTGGGTGGTGTGGAACCCCTCTCACCCATGAGCTCCTTGGCATCCCTTGCTACTCCAAATCCTCATTGCTGCTCTGGTTGAGGCTTTTCTGGGCATTTGAGTGAGTAATGGGCAACCAAGATCTTAGGGACTGGCCCTCTGTGCAGTGGGATGACAAACATCTTTGTTTCAAGCTCAAGCCCCAGCTATTTCACATTTCAGTTCCCAGCATTTACATGCAGGTAGTTTTTGGCTGACTTGGGGTGTCCTGCTAGGCACAGTGAAAGTCAGGTCTGCCTCTCCCAAAGGGCTGCCAGAGGAAATGTCCTCCACTCTCTGCAGCTCTGCTACTTTGCTCCTGCAGCATTTTGCTCTTCACTCTCAACTAGGAAGCCCTTTTACTCCGTGGCTGTTTTCCCTGGTTCTGGAGGTGGTGGTAACAGGCAGACACAACTTCCTATGCATGATCTTGTGTCCCTGAAAGAGTGGTGCTGCCCTTCGGATGTTTTACTGAATGTAAATACACACAGGTCTGAGGGGAACGCTGCTCATATAAAGAGTTAGCTTGGAAGTTATCTAGTCCAACCCACTGCTCACAGCAGGGCCACCTTCCAACCCAGATTGGGTTGCTCAGGCCCTTGTCCAGCCAAAATATCCAAGGATGAAGATCCCACAGTCTCTCTGGGTGATGCCTCAGTGCAGCAGGGTGAAAGAAACTCATAAAGAAGTTTTGTTAAGAAAGGTTACGAATTTAACTTCTGTTTCTTCATTAAGAATCCTTGTCCTCATCAGAGTTTTCCTGGCTGCAATGCTTGTCCATCCCCTTGAAGTCTCCTGAGTATTTGACAAGCAGAAGGAAGCAGTGGTAGGTGTTTGTTGTCCATGGCTGTAACTCCATTTACACAGCTCAGGATGTAGCGTGCAGGATCTGTAATGTGGGTTTTATTGGTAAATGGCACTAAACTGCTTTATTAACCAAGAAAATCACTAGCACATGTCCCACACTGCTCTCCTTCATTGAAACCTCCAGATGTCCTCCACTGGCTCCATTCTTGGTTGTGAGCTGTGCTCGCTCTTCATCCCTGATGGTGCAAATCTGCACCCCAAGCAAAACCCACTTGTGCTGCTGCTCCATTTCTGTGTATGCTGGAATTCTCACCTGGACTTTCACCTCACCTTGTCATGGCAATAGTCTCTCTGAACAGGGAGTTAGTTCCTGGGGCAATGTTTTGGCTCCTCATCCTGTTCACAGCTCTTCCCTAGGTACTGTCTGCTGGCACTCATGGCACTGGACTAGGAGTTGTTCTAATGCCTAGACATGAACTGTTTCTTTTTTGGGGGGTTTCAAGTTTTTGATAAGGCTCATGGATAGCAGTCACCATCCTCAGAACAGATGCTTCCCACAGGTTAGGAAGGCATCGTTTCTTTTTTTTTTTTTACAAATAGCTGAGGCTCCCTGGTGTAAAGCAACATCCTCCATGTGCTCCACGGCATATCCTGGAGTAGTGCTGCCATTCCAATGTCAGAGCAGTAACACCTGAACAGTAACACCTCCCTCATCAGAGAGGAAGTTTCGTTTTATAGATGGTTTACACCCTAGCACTGTCTTCTATTGTGCCCTTATCTCACAAACGTTGCACGAGGAAAGAAGGGAGTGGGACTGGTTCCTCCGTCTATGAATAGATGGACTATTAGAGACTGTTGGCACCTGAATGGGCTTGTTATCTTCAGATAACAAAGGAATTGCTCCATCCTGGAGAAGGTCAGGCTTCACAGATTCCCTGGAGCAGGCTGGGACTGAGGGACAAGCATTCCCTTAGAAGCAGGGCTAGGAACCCGTTTACAAAGAAAGCTTGGGAAGGTAACAAAAATCAAGAAGGGAACACACCTCTCTGCAAAAATGAATCCCTTATAATGAGACAAATACCTGTGAATGGGAGGTGCAGAAGGAAAGCTTCAATTTGACGTGGTGGTAACTTGTCCAGGAGTGAAAGAAGGTCCTCCTAAGAAGACCTGGAAAGGGGCTGACAAAGGATGGTAAAGATCCAGAAGGAGGGAAGTGCAGATGGGCTCTGCTGCTGCATTCTTTGGCTCTATAGATTTTCTTGCACATCTCAAGTAGGGAGTGATTATTTTTACAAACATTACACAATCCCTCTGCTATGTATTTTAATAGTTATTTATCCCCGAGGTGGTAAATTATAAAGTAGAGGGACTGCAAGGGTGGGATGCATACAGAAATATAAGCTGAATATCCTGGAGAGCTGGAAAAGCCAGAATTAGTCTCCATTTCTGGCTTTGGAGTCTTGGGGAGAAATGCTTGAGGGAGGACCTATGTCCTGAGAACACACAAATCTCCTGTGCCTGGAATCTATTTGGTTTAAGGAGGCATAAAAAGCACATGGGAAATACATGCTGTGTCCCAAACACAACCCTGTTCTGAATAATCAGAATATTATGTATGGGGTTTTGAAAGGATTTAGCAAGTTTGGGGGACAGAGGGTTTTGGGGTTTTTTTGTTTTGATTTTTTTTCTCTTTTTCTCCTTTTGTCCTTTTTCCTGTGAAAGTCAGGGACAGATTGAAATCTGCTGACTCCAGCACTTAGAATATGGTTAAAAGGACCTCACTCCTGGCTCAGAGTTTCCAAACCCTGCTGGGAATCAGAACATATGTCCAGAAGAGCATCAGATACCTAGAAAAAGTTAGAAGTAGGAATAATTTCGCTTATCTTCAGAGCCGAATCGTAATTACAATGTTTGCTGACAATTTTCTGATGCTTTCTGTAACTTTAGCTTTCTTTTCCCCCCTCACACTACAGAAACAGCATATTCTTGTCATGCAGCTGTTGCTTACTGTGTCTTCCTTCTGCTTTGGGTGGATTTTCCCATGTTCATATCCGTAGCTTTTGAGTCCTTCTGTCAGTGAACAGCTGCAGGCTGATACTAGATAGAGCTGAACTTTTTTTTTTTTTTTTTTCTGTGTTCACACACAAGCAGGCTTGTGAACAAAAGATTTTTAAGGAAGCTGATAAATGGACAAGGTCTTTTGGACGATGCAATGTTGCTAATGTTGTGGACAATAAAAATCCTTGTACTTGTACTCACTGGAGGAGAAGGAAGACATAACTCAGGCTGTTTTATCTGGGAGCCTCCGAGCTTTTCCCCACAGGCTGGAGAGAGGATGTTCTCTAATGAACTCATCTTTCATGTGACAGAAAGGGAAATGCTATCTCACAGCCTAAAGCTTGCATTTCTCTCTGCCATCTCACTTGGACGTGGCCTTCTGAGGGGAGCCCCTGTTTTTAGAGCTTAAGGGAGGCTCAGGGCTTCCCTGGTAATTCCAGATCGGATGTGTGCAAATCACAGAGCTTCCCTCTGTCTCCAAGGAAAGCAGACACAGTTATCTCGATGTGTGTCCATCTCAGACACGCTCTGAGGTCCGATTCAGTGCATTTTTCCAGCTGTTGGGCCCAGCCAGGCACACTGGCTGCCATTGTCTCCCGAGGGGATGGAAACGGGAGCCTATGAGGGGAAGTATAATGTGCATTTGTCCCTCACATTTCCTTAGAGCTTTGGGTTTTGCCTGGGGACCCTGGGGACATCAGCTTTATTTGTTTTTCCTGTGTCCTTAGCTTCTTTTTTTTCCATTCTTGAAGCAGTTCTTCCACATCCATGAAGAAGAAAATGCAAACCCATTTTAGCTGCCACCATCCAGAGTCCACTACTGCAAGAGAGGGCACAAGGAGAGAGAGACAGATCCTGGTGCTCTGGGAAAGGGCACCACAGGGAATTCTCCAGCCAGCTCACCCCAAGCAAAGTACAGGAGGCTTTTTTTGAGGAGGAAAGGGAGAAGCCAAGGGTATACAACAGTAAGTTTGGCACAGAGCTGGCCACCCTTTGCCCCCTCTGCCAAGGGGCTTTGCCAGCATGGACATTTGTGTGTGCCAGGGATGGGGGGAGGCATGTACAGACAGATGGACAAGGGAGGGGAGAAGGGTTATGCCCAGCTTTGCTCAGCCTCCCTGAGAGAGCCCTGTGTCACAGCTGCTTGGGACACTGCCAGTGGTGGGCTCTGGTGTGAGCATGGGGAGAGGCAGGGGGGAGCACCAAACCAAGGCCTGATACTGCAATAAAAAAACAAGCAATAAAAGAAATTTGGGAATAGCTGGAGACAAAATACAGGGTTAGGTGGCCCCTTGGTCTGAACTGACTCAGTATGTGAAGGCTTCCATGGCATTCACCTGTTAAACAGGTGCTAGAAGAGCAGAGGTAAAATATTGCATGATTTTTAACAGTTTAAGATGGTGAATCCAGCCTTGGGCAAATGTCAGCCTGCCAAGGCACATTGCTCTGTTGGTGTAGGTCTATGAGCTTTGTGGAAAAGAGTTAGACTTGAGGGACATTTATCTTGTGGTCAGCTCATAAAAGTGCTGAATTAGCTCTCATATAAACTGACAAAAGGCCAGAATACCAGCTTGTGCTGTGGAAGAGTTATTCCCTGTTTTCATCCCATCAGGGAGGTCATGTAACTGGAAGAGATGAGGAGAAGAAGTGTGAAGAGGTAGGTGGTATTTGGGGTACAGCTGGTCCACTTCCCAACAAATGTGCACTTTTCCCTCTGCTAACCTTTACCTGGGAAAGGTGCTCCTTGTTAAATGTAGCTGAGCATCTTCATTGTCCCACAGACCTTCTCTCTTCCTCAGCCCCTGCAGAAACTTGGCAGTGGCAGTGCCTCTGGAGTCCTGTGATTGCTGCTCAGCATGCTGGATGGGACCATCCAATTTCTTCCACTTCAGACCCACCTGCTGCCTCTCATTGTAGTGCCACACATGTAGCTTCCAGCCCCACAGGGACAGAGGTCCCTGGGATGAAGTGTCATGCTACAATGACACTTGTCTCATGCTGGGGAGATGGTCACCCCACCTTATTGTAAATACTCTTCATCTGACACTGGAGAGGTTCCTCAAAATCCTTTTGTTCTCTGTTCCTAATGATGGCTTAATATTGTTTTGAAAGCAAGGATGGGGCAGTGTGAGTGAAGGGAGGGAAGTGTGTGGGACCTTAGGCACAGAAGGAGCAGGGCCAGAGAAGAAAAAAAATCAGAGGAACAAGAAGAGGGTTTTTTTGTGGGGGGGAAAGAGGGGGAGATTAAAAAGTGTCAGTTGTGTAAAAAGTGCAGACCTGCAGAGCAAAGCTTAAACTGTGCAGAGGGTGCTGTGCCAGCAGAAGCTGAGCTGCAGCAGTGGGGACTGATGGAAAATGACAGCTGCAGTTTAAGTCGAGGAAGGTTTCAGGGCCATCTTCCATCACATTTTGACAGGCTGCAGCATGGTACTGGCCCAGAGATCCTGCACCCTCTCACTTGACATGAGGGGGAATTAGGAAATCTGGCAGTAATCTGAGCAAACCAAGTTGCTGAGGTAAAGGAACAGGGTATCAGCGACAGCCCAAGTGCTAGAAATGCTTTTAGCTAAAGACTTGAAGAAAACAATATGCCTTGGAGGGATTGCTGACACAGTGACTTAGTATTTTGCACTGAGTGTTGTCTGTAAAACCTTATCAGTGGGGACAGTACTCTGTAAACAATAGAAACAAAAATGTTGCCCTAAAAAGCAGCACAGGATTTGAAGGGATCACCTTCATCCCCAAGGCAAGTCCTCTGCAAATCACAGGCTGCTGAATGCAGGTGCTGAGCTCAAAGGGGCTCATCAGCCATTTATTCCCAACAATCCATCAGAGCTTAGAAGATTTTTGAGCACTTCATAAGAAAATTCTTCAGGACCCTCCTCCCCCCCCAAAAAAAAGCCATGGGAAAATTGTGTCGTGGGAGAATGGAATAGATCAAGGAGTTTGCTGGACTTTGCTCAACTCCTGCACTAAGAGGGAGCTTTACTTCACTGTTGTTCCCTGAAATTGGTTCTTCATCGAGCTGCTTCCAAAGGCTCTGTCAGTCAGGAGGCTGCTTGTGTTCAGAGGATGTTGGCATGGCCACTAGCCAGGAATCCTGGAGGTTTCAGTGCTCTGAGGAGCCCTGGATGGTGACCCACATCTTCCTTTAAACTGTGGTTGACCAGAGAAAGGCAAAACCTATGGTTTTCCTGGAAGCATCGTATCCATCAGCTGGTGGAAACAGAGAGCAGTTCAACCTCCTTTCCAACTCCCTCACCTTTGGACTCCAGCCACAGGTGTAATTCTCTCCCTCTGGGAGTTTTCCCATTTACTTATAATCCCCTTTCTATAAGTTTCTAAAATTTCATCTGCACTGAGGAAAGAAGGTTGGAAGGGCAGATGGAAAGCCAGAAAAGGTGTGTGCCTGATGAGTCCCTTGATATCTCTGGGAGCCCAAGTGGCTTCTGCTGGTAGGTACAATCCCGCTCAGTTTTAGCCACTTCTGAGGTGTTTCAGAACAGGTGTTTTTATTTTTGATAAACCTTTTCCCTCATGTGCCACAGGAATAACTTTGCCAAGTAGGGCTGGAAGTTTTTGGTGAGGTGGAAAGGGAAAGGCTGTTTGGCCAGTCCTGGGGAGAGCAGTAGGAACAGTATGCACTGCCTATCACAGAATATTCTGAGTTGGAAGGGACCCACAAGGGTCATCAAGATCCAGCAAAATACCAAGGGAATTGCTGGTGAGAATAAAAAAAGGAGAATTTCTTGGACAAGGCAAGCAGGCAATTGTATCAGTAATATCCTATCAGTGTTTGTTATCACAGAGATAAATGGGTGCTAGGTGAATGCAAGGAGAGAAGGACAGATCAGACAGTTTTCATGGGAAAATAGCAATCCTGTAAAAGGTTGAGTTCAGTGTCTCTGAACTTTTGTAAAAGAAAACTCAGGAAATGATCCAGCCCCATTTTTAATAGTGTCATTTTTCTCTTTGAAACAACTTTACCAGAGAGATGTTATATAGAGTTTTGTGATCTCTCTGTCAAAAAATATCTGAGCACAGACTGAAATTGTCAGGACTGTCTTGAATCAGTTTGTCATTGCTGATGATGTGTTTGTATTTCTTCCCAGTTTATTATCAGCTGCAACGTTCATTCATGCACAGGTCAGTCATTCATCCTCAAATGCAATTAATAACATCACTACTAACACTGATCATTTTAACACCTCAGGGATCAAAAAACCCAAACTCCTTCCAATAGGATTCATTGCTTTTTTGTCATTTCCCTTGGTTTCTGGTCTTCCAGGCTGTTTGCTGCCCACATCTTAGTTTGTTGTTTGTTTTCCGAAGCCAATTTGGGCTAATTTTTCCACTGATGGCTTCATAGGACACAGGATGAAATATTTCAGAAAAATCCATATTATACCCTCTTGTCTTCCCTTCACCCACTAAATTTACCTGGGGGAAAACCCCCAGTTTTCTGAACCTCTTGCTGCCTATTTCTCATTATTCCCAGGTTTTTATAGACTCACTCAAGGAACATGGTAAAAAACCAGTGTTGCAGCAGTAGATGTTTGTAATCAGCAGGAAATGAAGATATAACTTTTGATCACTGATTAGGTTAAAGCCACCAGGGCAGTGCCTTCACTCCAGGGAATGGAGCTCCACTCTACTGTAACTCTTGGTAGTCTCTCATGTTGGAGGTTACAGATCACTCCTAATGCTTTTCTAGTTTGTCAGACATGTGATGGCCAATTGATTTGAGCTTGATGAGGTGAGTCTTGCAAAGCTGAGCATGATGAGGTGAGGCTGGAAGAGGTGAGAATCCAAGAAACTCAAGGAAATGCTGTTTTCTGTCTTCACAGTCTTGTTTCTTGATTGAATTGATTAATTTCTCAGCCATTCTTTCTATTGAGGGTGTGGAGATTACAGAATCATCTTCTCCTCATTAGTAATTACTGTTAGTTTTGTAACTCTACTTGGATAGAGAGAAAAATCCTCATTCTGAGTAACATACACATTAAAAGGACTAAAAAGAACAAGAGGGCTAAAAAGATCAAATTTGAGTGACAAAGATTGTAATTCTTATTTTCAATGGATGAGACACGAGATAACAAAATTAGCTGACTTTCCAAAATCATCTGGATAGTGGATGCTTTGTTCCTTAATGGCTTTGGATGCCTAACCAGACTTCTGAAAGGTTGGCAGAGCCCTTTGTCTGAAAACTGTGTTTTGAAGAATTCCCAGACTGATATTAAAAGTTCTCCATAGTTTTTTTTTGTACTTCCTTAGTCACCATGAAATGGTCAGGTGTGACAATAACAGTAAATGAACCCCAAAGTGTCTCAATTTTTATTAAGCATGAAAGCATTCAAATATAGAAAGAGTCCTAGAAGTCTCCTGGAGGTTGGAACAGGGTTAGATACCAGACACAATATCTGAGATGGCACCTGGAAAAGCCATCAGGAATGTGCCTTTCTCTGGGCAAATCCAACTCCCTCTGTTGAAGTGTGTGAATATCAAGTGCCTTGAAATCACTCTGAAGCTGGAATGATGTCATGAAAATGGAACATAAACTCCTTGGTTAATCTAGGTGGTCAATTGGTGTGAAATTTCATGTGAGCTTAGTTTTAATGCCCTTTGACATTTGTTTTGCAGTTTGGATTTTTGTGAGGGTTTTTTCCTCCATTCTCTTAAAGCTCTTACAGAAAGTCTTTGAAATCAGATGCTGATTGAAATTCAACCCTTTCTAAGTTCATATATACATCTATGGATGGACTTTTTTTGGGGGGTGGACTATACATATATATATATGTATAT
>VYZS01052365.1:0-17963 GCA_013400695.1 Neodrepanis coruscans | reverse complement strand
TTTTTGGTGTGGTTTTTTGTTTGCTTTGTTTGTTTTTAAATTGGTGTACATTTCTAAAGATAGTGTTGTGAACCTACATGAACCTCAGTGTTGCAAATCTCATAGAATATAAAAAGTGTCAAGGAAATAGCAATCAGTCCTGGAAGTCAGACAGTAGGCAGGCTGATGAAATAAAATCAGATCTCAAGCCGTTAAAGTTTGAGATACAGATCTCTATAGTGTACTTCCCATGAAGTATCATGCTAGTTTTCCTTAGATGAGTGAGATGGAGTCCAGATTAAGTGGAAAGTATCTGAATAAAAGAAATGTGGTTTTGCTAATTTATCTGCAAATGAAAATTATTTAGATACGCTGTTAACGTTGATAAACCATTTTGGTTTGGAAGGTAGAAAACCTCATAGATAATGTAGTGACACAGCCCTTCCCTTAGTGTTGTTTTTGTGGTTTTGTTCTTCTCCTGGTGTCTCCTGAGCTGACCTCAGTATCCTGGTCTTTTGTTAATCTGTTTTCTGGAGAATGTGCTTGCTGCTTCTGCTTCTCAGATAATTTTCTGTAGTTTTATATGTTGTTGACTGAAACACATCTTAGTTTTGCACATCTGTAAAGTTTTGTGTTCATCTCCCTCTCCCCTGCCCGCTGGGCTCTCAGTGGGACCTAGTTTAATGAGAAAATATTGACACAAATACATGATGGTCCTGATACTTTCTGCTGGCCTGTATAACTGCTGTTGTCTGTCCTGTCCTGTATAATTTTACAAAGTGTTTGTGATTCTGATCTTGCTGTTGTGCTTTAGTGACTGACTCTTCATCCCATCCAAACATGGGAACTCTAGTATTTGGTCTCAACAGAGTGTTATCTCAGTGGATTGGTCATGGCCTGGTTTAAGGCTGTTACAATCAAGGATCAGAGTCCTTGAGATGATCTTTTACACTGAAGGTGAATGGGCAGGAATTGAGAACACTGCTTTAGTACTATTTTTAGTACTATTTTTGTCGTAGGCTTTAAGGATGATCTTAAAAGTTCATTTCCAAATTACTTCGGATTTTTATAAACCAGTTGAAGATAGAGCAATGTCTCTGCAATTCTTGATCTTGTTCTTGTGATGACTTAGTCATTCAGAGTACCTTGTACATGAAACATTACCATGAAGACAGGTTCTGTCCCTCCCCTGCCCTCCTGTCCTTCCCCCCACCAAGATTTTGTTTCAACAGAATTCCTTGCAGATGGTAGTTTATGTTCCTGGTAATCATGACACTAATAATTCATGTAGTTTTGCATGTGGAATTTGGAACAGCTTTTTATAAGCCATTTCTAGGATCCAGAGTGGTCTTGTGGCTTTGATATGAATGTTTTCTGATGAGTCTTGAAATTTAAACTTTATCTGGATAGCAGATTCATGAGTCCGTTCCATTATGAACTCTCTTAGCAAGATGGTATTGAAAGATCTTTGAGGCTGAGAGTGAAAAAGACCATTATGTGTGGTCAGGTGTTAATTTGTCAGCTACGCATTTCAGAAAGGTATCTTTGAGCGGGATTAATCCAGAAAAGTGGTTCAGGAGCTTTAAGCTACCACTCCACCCCATACAATGACCCCACATAATGTCACCATTAAATATAAAAAAGTAATTGTGAAGCAGTGAATCTGATTGCATTACCATTCTGAAGTCAAGTCAGATTAATGTGCCCTTACAGTTTACAATGCTGCATACCTTATGCAATATTCTACTTAAACAACAACAAAACATTTTTTTCTTTGAAGTTCAGATCCATGAAAAATTACAAAAAGACTGAGTTTTATTAATCAATACATAAAGTAGTTTAGGTACATAAATATATTAAGGGAAAGAATAGACTCATAGAATATCCTGAATTGGAAGGCACCTGAAAGGATCACTGAAGTCCGATTCCTTGCCCTGCACAGGACACCCCAAGAGCAACACCATGTGTCTGAAAGTATTGTCCAAACACTTGTTGAACTCTGTCAGGCTTGATGCCCTGACTACTTTCCTGGGGAGGCTGTTCCAGTGCCCAGCCACTATCTAGGTGAAGAACCTTCCTATAATATCTAGCCTAAACCTCCCCTGCCACAGCTTCATGTCATTCTCTGGAGTTCTGTCCCCAGGACCCTTTCTTTGGGGCTGCTCTCCATGCTCTCATACCACAGTCTGTCCATATGTCCAGATTTACCCCATCCCAGGTGCAGAATTCGGCACTTGTTAAACTTTGTACAGTCTGTGATTGCACAGCCTTCCAATTTTCTTGGTGTCTCTGTAGGGCCTTTCTGCTTTTGAGGGAGTTAGCAGCTCCTCCCAATTTACTATCATTGGCACACTTGCTTAGTATACCTGTTAAGAGATAATTATTTTGTCAGTCCATGGTCCTCTCTGTGCTTCTGTAGGCATATTTTAGTCCAGGTTTAAGAAAAAGGCTTCTTCTAGCAGTCCCTCCCTCTCTCCCTCTTTCCCTCCCTCCCCCCTTGTATTTCTTTGTATCCTTTCCCTTAAATCCAACTCTTCTACTCAGTGATGTTTGGTTGTTTTTTCAATTTACTACAGAAAAAAAGGTGTTGCTATTTCTAAAGGCACTTCTGTTCACCAAGCAGTATTTGATTAAGTGCAGTTCTGATGTGCCTCCTACTTGAAAGGCTAGGAGCTGGTGTCTGATTTAGGGTGTGATGGCTCCTAGGAAGCAGTATTACCACCTATTTCTAGATTTTCAGAAAGTATACTTGCTGTGAGGCATTAGGTTGATAGAACTGTTCCAGTGTATGTTAGCTTGCTGGGTCACACGCAGTTGGATAGCTCACCAGTTT
This sequence comes from Neodrepanis coruscans, assembly GCA_013400695.1. NCBI lineage: Eukaryota > Metazoa > Chordata > Aves > Passeriformes > Philepittidae > Neodrepanis > Neodrepanis coruscans. The sequence continues at coordinate 15,151 of VYZS01052365.1, read as the reverse complement.
TGTGAATCCAAATCTGGCCTAGTAAATGACTGCCCATTATGACTGTACATTATCATGTATGAATTAAAACACCTTTCTTTTAATGTCAGAAGGGAGTGGAAAAAAAAACTGAAGTACTTTTAATACTACTGATAATATTACCCACAGTATTTTTGACAGCTTCAAAATGGAGTTATCTGTATATTGTCCATGGAAAAAGCACATCTTGAGTCCACAGTTTGATATTAATACAAATAATAGTCTGAGCATTGCTCCTGCTTTTACAGAGCATTTTAAATTCCTTTCTTCTTCTATAATAACATAAATCTCTCCCTTCAGAATCAGATGAAGCGTTGGCTCTCAGCTGTGCTTTCTGCTTTGCCATGACAGAGTTATGTAATCATCAAAGAATGATAGAATGGTTTGGGTTGAAAAGGACATTAAAGATTAGTTCCTACTCCCCTGCCATGGGCAGGGATGCCTCCCACTATATCAGATTACTCAGGGCCTCTCCGACTTGTTCTAGTGCCTCCCCATTCTCTGACTAAAGAATTTCTTCCTACATCTACTGTAATTCTCTCCTCTTTTAGTTTAAAAATGTTGTCCCTGTGCTGTCTCTTACCTACCAGTGGAAAAAAATTTTTTCTCCCTCTTTCGCGTACTGAAAGGCTGCAACTGAGCTTTCCCGAAAGCCTCCTTTTCTCCAGGCTGAACAACCCTGGGTCTCACAGCCTGTCAGCAGAGAAGGGGTACTCCAGGCCTCTGATCATCTTTGTGGCTTTCCTTGGCCTGCTCAGACTAGTCCATATCTTTATGGTGCTGAGAACCCCAGACCTGGGCACAGCACTCCAGGTAGGGTCCCACAAGGGCAGAGTAAAGGTGGAGAATCTTTTGATGTATCCCGGAGTGTGGTTGGCTTTTTGGGCTGTTAGCACACATTGTTGGCTCACATCCTGCTTTTTATCCACAGTCCTTCTATCCAGAGTCATTCTTTGCAGGCCTGCTCTCGATGGCTGCTTCTCCAGTCTGTATTCATTTCTGAGACGGGCCTGGCCTAGGTGCAGCACCTCCACTTGGACTTGTTCAACCTCATGAGCTTCTTTTGGGCCCACTTCTCAAGCTTGTCCAGGTCCCTCTGGCATCCTTTTCTTCTATTGTGTCAACTGCACCACTCAGGTTCATGTCATCTGCAAGGCTGCTGAGGGTGCACTTGATCCCAGATAACAGTAATGCCTGCAGCCCTCACTCAGCTCCGTGTATGGAGTTTACAATAGCTTAGTCTTACAGTAGGGGACTGGGCAACATCACTCTTTTCAGTGAGGCTGCCTGCTTCCTCTGAAGTGGCACACACTGGCTGCTTAAGCAAGTGTAGATTCAACAGGACAATTTTTTATTTTGGTATCGCCAAGGAAAAGGTGTTCACATGACTGCAAGTGATGGACGATCTTCTCTGAATCAGTAGACACAGTAACTCTGATTGGCAAGCTGTAAGTCTCGAGCTTTACGCATTCCCAAATGACAAGTGCTCCCAGTTTTCCTCAGAAAGGAGGCTGATGAAGTCACATGTAGAAACTGAAAACTAAAGAGACTGAAGATGGATTTTGAATTACTTGAAAGAAGGATGAGCAGCATGGTCACACAGCAAGCCTTCTTAGATGAGTCTTGTTTTCACTGATACTCTTAACCTTGCTAGTAGCCAAATAACCTAGTAGCCAAATAACACAATTAACCTTGTGTAGCCAAATACAAAACCCAAGGATCCAAGTTCGTAAAATAATAACAAAAATGAAAGATTACATGTATAAAGGTGCACTAAATTAAAAGCAGGTCTGTGCTCTCTATTTTATTACTTTAGCTAGATGCACAGCTGCTTAGGAAGAACACATCCACTAGTGCCAAAATTATGTTCTGATGTTTACCAGAGTGCAACCTTATATTGCTAATTGAAAATCCTATTATAGTGTTCAGAAAAGTCAGCCAGAATTAAAAAGAAACATATGAAGTACAGGCCTAGGAAATAAAAGGAGAAGATTTTCTTCTCATTAATAGGGCATTATAGCGGAAGAAGCCTTCATGGCAAGTAAGGATATAGGAGAAACAGTCTGGCCTTAAAACAAGTCTTATGCTTGCATGCTACTACACAGCTTTCTGTAAGACTATAGCTATAGGATATAGACAGATGGAGAAGTAGTCAAAACTTTCACTGTGCAGCGAACTATGCAACAGCAGTGTTGTGAGTGTCCTTTATTTTGTGTTTCCCAATACTCAGCAATTTGAATAGGATTCTGAATTACTCAGTTTGATAACACAGCCTTAGTCCTTCTACCAGCAGCTATTTGAAAGACAGATTGTGACATATTTTAATATACACCTTTCATCTTTGATATATTCAGAGTGACAAAACTTCTACTCATCTGACCAAGTAATTTCTTCAGATAGATTAATGACTCTAAATCTGTATTCATTCACTGCCAGCCAGATGCTGTCTAAGCAAATTCCATTGGGAACCTCATAATTTCCTTTTCCTATGCACTTGACAGAGTGCAAAAGTGACTTCTCCCCACCCTCAAAAAGTAAATGCCAAAGAGAGATGATGTTACTTTTAAAATGCTCTCAAACTACAGCAGTATCCCGCATTTGTTAGATAGTTTGGGACCTGATAGTGAATCATGCTCTCAGCATGCTGAATCTCTCTTTCTTACTAATGATTGTTCTTCTCTTTATAGAATTCTAGCACTGATTTAATTGCTGGATCAGGAGATGATGATACACAAAATTACGTGAGACACACCCAGTTTGTGGAGATTTGATATAGAGGCCGAAAGTAGGGGTGAAAACTGAGGTTTAGTCCTTTAAACTTTTCCTGTTTTTGCAAGGCTGTAGAGGTGTACAAATTTTGGCATTCTGATTGACATGTGTTCATTATTAGTTATAATACAGAACTTTCCACACTAACTGTAGTGTGTGACCTGGCTGGATGCCAGGTGCCCGCCAAAGCCACTCTGTCATTCTCCTCCTCAGCTGGACACGGGAGGCAGAATATGAAAGTCCCATGGGTTGAGATAAGCACAGCGAGAGATCACTCACCAATTGCTGTCTCAGGCAAAACAGACTCAACTTGGGGAAATTAGCTTAATTTATTTCCAATCAAATCAGAATAGGGTAATGAGAAATAAAGCCAAATCTTAAAGACACCTTTCCTTCCACCCCTTCCTTCTTCCATGGCTTAACTTTAACTCTTTTAAGTGAGTCCCATTATCAGACTCAATTTGTTGTGGGGTACCATGTCACCACAAAACCTGTCTCTGTAGGCCCTGGATGGTATTTGGGGCAGTGGCATGAGGCACAGGATACGTCTCCAGCCACCCAGTGGTTGCTTCTATCATGGTGAGCATATAGCACTTACCTTGGCCAGTNCCTCCTCGTCTTCATCCATCAAGTTAAAGTACTTACCTTCAGGCCAGTTGGTGATGACTTCCAAAATCCTAGGATGGTTAGGGCTTCCAGTGCTATGTAATCAAAATGATCCATTTGCTCCAGGTAGCACCGGTAGTATGATGTGTAGAGGGAGCCTTCCCTTTGAACAACCTGTCATGGGCTGGCATAGTTTTCCTTCCCTCGCTTGGGGGAGAGGTGATGTGGGGATGGGAGGGGCTCTCTGTGGCTGTCTTGACACTGCCCACAGCAGCGCTCTCAAGTGCGGCCCCCTCCCCCAGCCTGCTGTGGGGGACTGGTCGAATGGGGCGGCAGATGCATCCTGTGCTTGCAGGACGAGCAGGACAGGTATGGTGGGATGCAGAGTCTGGTGGTGTGGAGCCTGGCGATGGTGGTGCCCTGAAATGGTGGCAGTCAGGGCAGGCTCGGCACATGGCCTGCCATGTNTCTGAGGCATCATGGGCCCATTGGGCTAAGAACAACTCTGTCTTGTGCTGCAAGTCCAGATCTGCCTGTGTCACTTGAATTTGGGTGGGCCGGTCATTGGGCATTGTCATGGCTTTCTTGGTTGGCTTGGCCCTTAGACACGTGTGCATCCACATGTTGGACTCTGATGATCAGCTTCTCTACCATAGCAGTGATGTCTTGCCATATTTCAGCAGCCCAGATGGGTTTCCCTTTGTTCTGCCACTTGGCCTTGTTCCACCAATCTAGTCATCCCCACAGAGCATTGGCACCATCCATGAGTCAGTGTACAGGTAGAGTTTTGGCCACTTCTCTTGCTTGGCAATGTTGAGGGCCAGCTGCACAGCTTTGAGTTTGGCAAATTGACTCGATCCACCTTGTCTGTCAGTGGCTTCTGCGACTCATTGCATTGAGCTCCATATGGCTGCTTTCTATTTCTGGTTCATCCCTACGAGGCAGCAGGAACCATCAGTGAAAAGGGCATAGTCATCCAAACTGGTTGTATGTGTGGTGGAGCTTCTTCAGCATGTGTCACTTTCTCCTCCTCGTCTTCATCCATCAAGTTAAAGTACTTACCTTCAGGCCAGTTGGTGATGACTTCCAAAATCCTAGGATGGTTAGGGCTTCCAGTGCTATGTAATCAAAATGATCCATTTGCTCCAGGTAGCACCGGTAGTATGATGTGTAGAGGGAGCCTTCCCTTTGAACAACCTGTCATGGGCTGGCATAGTTTTCCTTCCCTCGCTTGGGGGAGAGGTGATGTGGGGATGGGAGGGGCTCTCTGTGGCTGTCTTGACACTGCCCACAGCAGCGCTCTCAAGTGCGGCCCCCTCCCCCAGCCTGCTGTGGGGGACTGGTCGAATGGGGCGGCAGATGCATCCTGTGCTTGCAGGACGAGCAGGACAGGTATGGTGGGATGCAGAGTCTGGTGGTGTGGAGCCTGGCGATGGTGGTGCCCTGAAATGGTGGCAGTCAGGGCAGGCTCGGCACATGGCCTGCCATGTGGCCAGCGTGGCACCAGAGCTGCTGCTGTGGCCGGTCCCTGCTGTACAGGTCTGCAGTGGGAGGAGAGCAAGGGGGCTCGTGGTGACAGTGCTGCGGGTGGGGCGTGGCTGTCCCAAGGGGCAGCACCGCACCTCAGCTCCACCATGCAGCCAGCGTGGCTCGTGGAGGCCGTGCCTTGGCCCCACATGATCAAGGCGACTCCTGGCAACTGTGCACAATGCCTCTGGAGTACCCGATGCATACAGGGTTGCTGAGTGTCTTGGAAATGTAAAAAGACAGAGACTTTAAAGACAGGGGTGCAGAAGCTGTTTTCTCTCTGGNATAACCTAGGAAATAATGTCCATGGTTAAATCCACCCATCACTCTTGTGCCCATCGATAGTTGGCATCCCTATCTTGATGATCTGAGGCATCATGGGCCCATTGGGCTAAGAACAACTCTGTCTTGTGCTGCAAGTCCAGATCTGCCTGTGTCACTTGAATTTGGGTGGGCCGGTCATTGGGCATTGTCATGGCTTTCTTGGTTGGCTTGGCCCTTAGACACGTGTGCATCCACATGTTGGACTCTGATGATCAGCTTCTCTACCATAGCAGTGATGTCTTGCCATATTTCAGCAGCCCAGATGGGTTTCCCTTTGTTCTGCCACTTGGCCTTGTTCCACCAATCTAGTCATCCCCACAGAGCATTGGCACCATCCATGAGTCAGTGTACAGGTAGAGTTTTGGCCACTTCTCTTGCTTGGCAATGTTGAGGGCCAGCTGCACAGCTTTGAGTTTGGCAAATTGACTCGATCCACCTTGTCTGTCAGTGGCTTCTGCGACTCATTGCATTGAGCTCCATATGGCTGCTTTCTATTTCTGGTTCATCCCTACGAGGCAGCAGGAACCATCAGTGAAAAGGGCATAGTCATCCAAACTGGTTGTATGTGTGGTGGAGCTTCTTCAGCATGTGTCACTTTCTCCTCCTCGTCTTCATCCATCAAGTTAAAGTACTTACCTTCAGGCCAGTTGGTGATGACTTCCAAAATCCTAGGATGGTTAGGGCTTCCAGTGCTATGTAATCAAAATGATCCATTTGCTCCAGGTAGCACCGGTAGTATGATGTGTAGAGGGAGCCTTCCCTTTGAACAACCTGTCATGGGCTGGCATAGTTTTCCTTCCCTCGCTTGGGGGAGAGGTGATGTGGGGATGGGAGGGGCTCTCTGTGGCTGTCTTGACACTGCCCACAGCAGCGCTCTCAAGTGCGGCCCCCTCCCCCAGCCTGCTGTGGGGGACTGGTCGAATGGGGCGGCAGATGCATCCTGTGCTTGCAGGACGAGCAGGACAGGTATGGTGGGATGCAGAGTCTGGTGGTGTGGAGCCTGGCGATGGTGGTGCCCTGAAATGGTGGCAGTCAGGGCAGGCTCGGCACATGGCCTGCCATGTGGCCAGCGTGGCACCAGAGCTGCTGCTGTGGCCGGTCCCTGCTGTACAGGTCTGCAGTGGGAGGAGAGCAAGGGGGCTCGTGGTGACAGTGCTGCGGGTGGGGCGTGGCTGTCCCAAGGGGCAGCACCGCACCTCAGCTCCACCATGCAGCCAGCGTGGCTCGTGGAGGCCGTGCCTTGGCCCCACATGATCAAGGCGACTCCTGGCAACTGTGCACAATGCCTCTGGAGTACCCGATGCATACAGGGTTGCTGAGTGTCTTGGAAATGTAAAAAGACAGAGACTTTAAAGACAGGGGTGCAGAAGCTGTTTTCTCTCTGGGTTTCGGCCAGAGAGAGGTGCAGGTGGAGGCTCCGTGCAGCAGCAGTGACGAACAAGGTTGCACATGGTGCACTTCATCATCTCTGCCTTTTCTTTCATCCCCACGGCAGGAGATAGTGGCAGTGGCCACATGTTCTGTGTGTTGGCTTCCAAGCCCTTTTTCTTCTTTCATCTTTCTTCCCCCACTCCGGGACCACCAGCCCAGTGTGAGGAGCCAACTAGTGGTGGCTGGAGAGCACCTGCAGCTCTATGCACCTGAGGTGCATCAAGCCCTATGGCTCCACCACCCTCCCTGCACCTGAGGACATAAAAGTNCCTCCTCGTCTTCATCCATCAAGTTAAAGTACTTACCTTCAGGCCAGTTGGTGATGACTTCCAAAATCCTAGGATGGTTAGGGCTTCCAGTGCTATGTAATCAAAATGATCCATTTGCTCCAGGTAGCACCGGTAGTATGATGTGTAGAGGGAGCCTTCCCTTTGAACAACCTGTCATGGGCTGGCATAGTTTTCCTTCCCTCGCTTGGGGGAGAGGTGATGTGGGGATGGGAGGGGCTCTCTGTGGCTGTCTTGACACTGCCCACAGCAGCGCTCTCAAGTGCGGCCCCCTCCCCCAGCCTGCTGTGGGGGACTGGTCGAATGGGGCGGCAGATGCATCCTGTGCTTGCAGGACGAGCAGGACAGGTATGGTGGGATGCAGAGTCTGGTGGTGTGGAGCCTGGCGATGGTGGTGCCCTGAAATGGTGGCAGTCAGGGCAGGCTCGGCACATGGCCTGCCATGTGGCCAGCGTGGCACCAGAGCTGCTGCTGTGGCCGGTCCCTGCTGTACAGGTCTGCAGTGGGAGGAGAGCAAGGGGGCTCGTGGTGACAGTGCTGCGGGTGGGGCGTGGCTGTCCCAAGGGGCAGCACCGCACCTCAGCTCCACCATGCAGCCAGCGTGGCTCGTGGAGGCCGTGCCTTGGCCCCACATGATCAAGGCGACTCCTGGCAACTGTGCACAATGCCTCTGGAGTACCCGATGCATACAGGGTTGCTGAGTGTCTTGGAAATGTAAAAAGACAGAGACTTTAAAGACAGGGGTGCAGAAGCTGTTTTCTCTCTGGGTTTCGGCCAGAGAGAGGTGCAGGTGGAGGCTCCGTGCAGCAGCAGTGACGAACAAGGTTGCACATGGTGCACTTCATCATCTCTGCCTTTTCTTTCATCCCCACGGCAGGAGATAGTGGCAGTGGCCACATGTTCTGTGTGTTGGCTTCCAAGCCCTTTTTCTTCTTTCATCTTTCTTCCCCCACTCCGGGACCACCAGCCCAGTGTGAGGAGCCAACTAGTGGTGGCTGGAGAGCACCTGCAGCTCTATGCACCTGAGGTGCATCAAGCCCTATGGCTCCACCACCCTCCCTGCACCTGAGGACATAAAAGTAGGTTTTTTTCCCGAATTGTAATTGTTCCCAGTTTTAGTTGGTTTTGTTTCTCTGTTTTTTCCTGTTGTTTTCAGTGTTCATTGAATACATACATTAAAAAAGAAAAAAAAAGTATACATGTCTATAAGAAACTGTTAACCTCTCTGTGCTGTTTTTGTCTCGTATTATTAAATTTCTAGTACTGCAACCTAGAACACATCCACCCCAGGACTTGTAGTTGGGGTGTTAGGAAGAGCTGTGTCTCTGTGCCAGTCATTTCTGAGGTAGCCTGGATCCCTTCGTAGGCAGCTAGGATCTCCTCCTCTGTCGAGGTGTAGCCTTGACTCCAGAATCCAGGTGGTCAGCCTTAGGTCTCAGCGGGTGCCTTATGCCAAAGGCTCCAGGAGAGGCCACCGTCCCTGGCTGTGGAGTAGAGCACGTTTTTAACATCCGATCTCCTCCTGACTGGTCCGAAGATACTGCATCGGCAATCTCATGCTTGATTTGCTCAAAGGCCTGTTGTTGCTCAGGGCCCCACTGGAAATTATTCTTCTTTCTAGTTTCTTGATGGACAGTGCTCATAATCTGGCTGTACTCCAAAATCTGGCATCCTCCAAAAACCTATGTCACCTAGGAAAGCTTCTGTCTCTTTCTTGCTGGTTGGTGGAGACATGGCTGCAATTTTGTTTATCACTTCTGCTGGGATCTGATGGCATCCATCCTGCACTTCACTCCCAGGAACTGGATCTCTTTGGCAGGCCCCTGACCTTACTCTGATAGCAAAACTGGCTTCCGGGAGAATCTGCACAATTTTTCGCCTTTCTTGAAAACCTTGGCTGTGTTCCCCCACAGCCAGTGATGCCATCGATGTAAATATCCTGGGCATCACCTTTCTCTAGCATAGCCTGGATCAGCCTGTGGCAGATGGTGGGACTGTGTTTTTTACCCCTGTGGCAAACGGTTCAGGTGTACTGGACACCTCTCCAGGTGAACATGAACTGTAGCCTGCATGGTGCTCCTCAGGGAATGGAGAAAAACGCATTTGCAGTGTCAGTGGTGGCATACCATTTGGCTGCTTTGGACTCCAGCTCATATTGAAGCTCCAGCATATCAGCCATGGCAGCACTCAGTGGTGGAGTCACTTTGTTCAAGCCACAATAGTCCGTGGTCAATCTCCATTCTCCGTCAGACTTATGCACAGGCCAGATGTGACTGCTGAAAGGTGAGTGGCTTTTGCTGACCATCCCTTTGCTCTCTGGCTCACGAATCATCTTATGGATGGAAATCATAGCATCTCTATTAGTTTGATATTGCTGGTGATGCACTGTCTTGGTGAAAACTGGCACCTGCTGTTCTTCAACTTCCATCCATTCTACAGCAGAGGGGCTCTCTGAGAGGCCAGGCAATGCACTCTGTTGCTTTGAGGCATCTGTCTCCACAGCAACTCTTCTAAAAGCCCATCTGTTCCCTTCTGGGTCCTTGAAATACCCATTTCTCAAATAGTCAATGCATGAATGCATGGGGCATCTGGGCTGATCCCTATTGGGTGTTTCTGCCACTCTCTCCCGGTCAAGCTCACCTCAGCCTCCACCAAAGTCAGTTCTTGGGAGCCTCCCATCACCCCAGCAATAGAAATAAGTTCAGACTCCATGTGTCCTGATGGCATCAACATGCACTGGCCCCAGTGTCCACTAAAGCTGGGTACCATTGTGGTTCTGATGTGCCAGGCCATTGAATCCACACAGTCCAAAAGACTACCTGGCTAGAGGCAGAGCCCTTCTAATCCTGGTCCTCGTAATCATTGTTTTCTGGGGCATACATGCAAAAGGTGCCTTCCAGTGGGTCAGAGGGACCATAATTCTGATTGTCCGCCTTGTCTTTCATCCATGGGACACTGACATAGCACGAACCTTCACTGACTTCCCTTTGGCTTTTCCTTTCTCTTTAAGCTCTTGTACTCAGTCCGCCAGGACATACGTGGGTTTCCTATCCCACTACTGCATGTTTTCCCCATGGCTGAGCAGAAAATACCACAATTCAGTCTGTGAGAGGGATTCACTTCCCCTTGCTGGGAGATGTCTGGTCCTGACTCCGGGTCCTCTGGCTCGCACTGGTGCCATTCTCTTCCCACTGCAGACCCGCGCGGCAGGTTCTGGTCACAGCAGCAGCTCTGGTGCCACGCTGGCCGCATGGCAGGCCGCACGCTGCACCTGCCCTGGCCGCTGCCACTGCCAAGTTCTGTGTCCCACTGTGCCTGTCCTACAGGCACGGAATGCACCCCCGGCCGCCCTGCTCCACCAGCCCCCTATACCTGAGGGTGATGCCAGGGGTGGCATCGGGGCAGCCACAGAGGGCCCATCCTGTCCAGCCCTGACGCTGCCTCTCCCCCAAGCAAGGGAAGGAGAAGAGAAAAAAAAAGGTTTATACCCCCTTTAACTACACCAGCCCATGGCACCACTAACACTTCAAGGTTATTTATGTGTTCTGATTCACTGAATGTTTCAAATATCATCACTCCGTCTTCTGACATGATCGTAAACCATATCAGTTTAAGTCAAAAGTGTTACATTTAAGGATAGTCCGGTATCAAAAAAAAAGCAGAATTTTTTTCTGCTAGGAAGCTGTTTCTTTACTGTATTTTATATGTTAGGACAGAATAAATAACCTGTTTTCTGCTTCCCATATTACACTGCTATGGTGGGATCCTTATTTTTTTTTTTGTTTTAGGTCTTTTAACAGAGCTCATCTCATTAATGTGTCAGAAATCTTCATATGTAACAGTAACACTAGTCACTGTCAAGACAGATTTTGTATTTTTAGATAATAAATCCGTATCAATGGTTAAAACATAAAATGACATTTCTGAAAATGACTGAACAACTTTAAGGTGGAGATTGATAGACAGGCAGTTTTGCCTTAGAAAAAGTATCACCCTATTGTTTAAGGTTGCCAGTATAACACAGCAAAATATAGCCACACTCATAAATCATTTTATCACAGCTTGTGAATGGACAAATGCTCTTCTCATCCCAGTCACTGACTTCTTTTAGAAATATAATGTAGCATAAGAAGGACATGGACCTGTTGGAGCAGGTCCAGAGGAGGGCCAGAAAGATATCAGAAGGTTAGAGCACCTCTGTTATGAGAGAAGGCTGAGAGAGCTGGGGTTGTTCAGCCTGGAAGTCTTTGGGCAGACCTTATTGCAGCCTTTCAGTAGGGGACCTGTAACAGGGCCTAAAAGAGGGCCTGTAGGAAAGACAGGGACAAACTTTAGCAGGGACGAGGTGTGATGGGACAAGGTGTAATGATTTTAAACTAAAAGAAAGTTGGTTTAGATAAGATACAAGGAAGAAGTTTTTTACAATGTGAGTAGTAGAACACTGGAACAGATTGTCCAGAAAACTTGTGGATGTCCCATCCGTTTAAAGGTCAGATTGGATGGGGTTCTGACCAACCTGTCTAGTTGAAGATGTCCTTGCTCAGGGTGAAGGGGTTGGATGAGATAAGCTTCAGAGGTGTCTTCCAGCTCAAACTATTCTATGATTCTAAAGGGCATGGTGAAACATGGTCACCTGGACTTGCAGGTGAGCTACAAAAATCTTCTTGCTTTCACATATGCACCCTGTGTTAAACAAACACTTCTTAGAGGAAATATGGTTGTTTGAGGACACACTTCAGTAGCCCTAAAATAATTAATATCTGTGTAATATGGGTATGCATCTGTTTGCTCTGTAAAGCAATTGAAAATCTACTGAGAACCAAATGATTGTACTACATGGTTTTATTATAAAGTGGGGTAATGTGAGAGAGGAATCTTCAATTGTTGAATTGTTTTGGCCCCAAAAATGATACCAGATGTCAGAGGTCTGCTTTACTTTCCTTCTTGTTCTTGAATTATATGTTCTTGTCAACTCTCTATACTTCCAGATTGACTGAGATAGAAGAAGGCAAGACTGTGAGCTTTTTTGATGACAGAAGCATATGGCTGACAGAACTAATCACAGAATCTATGAAGGAGTGTCTTGCTCAGCTCTTAGGCCATCATTTTATAATCGTGGTGTTACAGCAAGAACTCCATTCAGACCTATATTACTATCTTCTGACAGTACAGCTGTCAAGTTGTTGAACACTCTGGATTCCATAAATATCCTTGTGCAGTCATATCAGAATTTTTTTTCTCAAACTAAGATTTTTGACTGTGGTGTGGTTTCTGTTTTTTTTGGTGGCTTGAATGTCAGATTCTGTGCTGCTTCTCTAGCTCAAGTGGTTGGTGTTTGTTTAGCACTAAGTCCTTCTCTATGACTTCTGCTTATTACCTCCCAGTCCGATGATAACTGGTTTTGCTTTTCATTTTAAGTCTTCCTTCTTTTTCTTGCTTCGTTCTTTCATTTGTCAGACATACAACTTCTGCTACGAATTCCACAGAATCTTTGTTGCAGATAAGCAGGATAATCATCTGCTAGGAAGATTAGTCTTTCTGTTATCATGGCTAAAGGACTGGATTAAAGATGTCTCATACTACTGCATTCCATAGGATAGTTCATGAAGAAAAAAAGTGGTCCTGGAGTTTTACCTTAACATGACCTTAATTTTTATCTAAACTGGCTGACTAATCTGTCTGTTTCTTATACAAGGAACTTAATACAGTAACTCTGCTTGGTTAAATTGAAGCTGTTGCCTTGTCCCCTTTCTAGCTGTAGCCAAGCATCCTAAAGGATTTTCCTTAATGTGCTGCTTAATATTTTCATTCTAGGCTTATATACTAGTAGTGGTTAATTTACTGTATGCTAATCAGACTTTGGTTGTCACTCTGATTTCTTTCACCCCAAGAAGATACTAATAGCTGATACAGATTTATAGTAACTATTGTATTTGGTGTCTGTGGCTGCTGCTGCTGTTTGTTGTGGCTTGAAAGAGTTTTAAAATATATGGAAATTAAAGGTAGACTCCTTTGGCTTCTTTTCTCTCCAGAGAATCAGAGTAAATAGCTTCTGAAGAATTGGATTTCTTGAAGATGTGTGTATCTATCAGTGGATGACAGTTATGTAAAGCAATCAGAATTTGACATTCTGTGTTGGAGTAAGAGTTGATGTGAAGATTTTACTTATAATTCAGCGAGTTTGCCGAGCAAACCTGAGACTGATCAACAGTTCAAGCAATAACTTCTTTACCTTATCTTTACTACTTTACTACTTCTTTACTTTATCTTTAAGACTTTTTAAACAAGTACAGAATTACTCGATTTGACTTGCAAAGTAACAATAGTAGTACTTCTCACAGCTCAGAACTAAATTCTGTGGTTGGGAAAAGTTTGTCCACACATACACTCCTCAGTATTTTATTTAAAATAATGAACCCTCCCTTCCCTTCTCTGTTCTCCCAGAAAAGCTGCTGGCCTGTGAAATGCTGTGCAAATGAAATAGGTGTTATTTTTTGTATTGCTTAGAAGCTGGTATTTAAAATGTATAGTATAGGTAAAGTTGTAGAATTGTTTCAAATATATATTCATTGTGTAGCTTTGTTGTTTATAAAGTTACTGAATTCTAAAGAATATATTTGTTTGTGTCAATAGTTGTTTTCATAGTTGTGGAGCATTATAACTAAGTCTTCTTTAGGAGAACTCAAATATGAACATAAAAACAATATTGAAGAGTGTATTAAATAAACAGTCTGGTTTTGGCACTCTTAATCAGTTGATTAAAATAAATTTTAATTTCTGATCAGCCAAACAAACCCAGGTCCTTTTCTGCGGGATTGCTTGCCACCCTCTCACTCCCCAGTCCGTACATGCCTCCAGGGTTGCCCCATCCCAGTTGTACAGTTTGGCACTTTCCCTTTTTGAACTTCATATGGTTGATAATTGCCCAGTCCTCTAATTTGTGTATTCTGAACCTGGAATGGTTTACTGGGTGTAGCTGGAAGAAGAGAGAAGGAAATGAAGATTAGTATCTCTATAAAAACTTCAATCTTGTTCCTTTGTCCTGGAAATCTGCTTTATTCCTATGAGCTGATGAAAAGTTGACTGTAATTACTTTCTGTTGCAGATGAGCCGACACGTTCCTTGAGTGGTCTTATCTTGAAGAATAATGTAAAAGCACATTTTCACAACTTCCCAAATGGGGTAACTGACTTCATTAAAAGTGAATGTCTTAACAACATTGGTGATTCCTCCCCCTTAATTAGAGCTACTGTAGGTAAGTTTGCGCTTATTGCTGTCTTCTTAATACTGACAATGTTACTGGTACAAGTGAGAGCTGCAGTAGTGATCCAAAGATTTATTAGACTTCTAAAACTGTTTGCTTCTGATAATTGTCATTACTTTGCCAAATTTTAATGATACTTTACTATGAATATAAAAATGGCACTTTTGATTCCTGTTATCTTACAAGAATTCAGTTTATATTTCTTGAAATGTAGCTGGATGTAAGTTTATTTGAATTTACTGAAATTGAGCTTGTTGCCAACTTTTGTACTTAAAGACAGGAGCAAGGTAAAGGTCTGACTTAACGATTTCAGTACTGTGGTTGCATCAGTGAAACTCTTCTATTTGCTGTTTTTCTGCACCCTAACTCTGATATGCCCACCACTTAAGGAATCATTATACCATGCATAAGGTATTCACATAAGGAGCTTCAATTTTTAAGTACCTTTTGTCAGAAAACAGTAGATGAAGTGTGGTATACAGAACTTCATAGAATCATAAAATGGTTTGGGTTGCAAGAGTCTTTGAAGGTCATCTAGTTTTAGTGAGAAGTGGGTTTTTTTGTTATGTGAATTTCTGATTTTGTAAATACTTCATTTTGATATGTATTATTTTTGCTTATTTCAAGGTAAAGTTGCTTTTCTGTCTGCTTTTTGAGAATATGATTTCCTCCAATATTGTAGTCATTCTTCTCATCTACTCAAAAACTAAAAAATCATAAGATATATTTGAATACTGTAGAGAAAATGGGGATGGGTGTCAGCTCAGAAAGAAATTAAGCTTGTATTGGCTGACTCCTCTTACAAAATAACCTACCAGTTACAATTCCTTCAGAATTTTCTGCTTTTTCTGTAAGATTTCTTCTACAGACGTTCAGATTATGGACTAGAGACCAGAGAAAAATACTCATCTGTCCTGGTTTTGGA